>NC_051171.1:153725073-153747573 GCF_013339725.1 Rhipicephalus microplus | reverse complement strand
AAAATTTCTTCGCCTACGTCGTAAAACGCTTTCCAGAAAACACATTCACATACACAGGTGTGGGTATGTGCCACAGGTAAGCATTTTATGTCTACCCAGGAACACCGAGAACACACATAAGTAATTTTAACGCTTGAGCGTTAAAAAAAGAGCTTCCATAGGCAGCGTTGATCGAACTAATGCAAATAATAAATGTCAGTGTCCCAGCAAGAATCACATCCTAGTATTCTGCGTAGCAATCAAGTATTCTACCACAGAGCCACGCCAGGTCTTGGAAGTATTTTGCAGATTGATCCTAATGCTCGTAAAACGTCAATTCTGGTTGCAGTACCGGCTATCAAATTTTATAAACATTAACTATGTACGTTGGGTTAACGTCGATTGTAGTTAGACGCCATCCGCTGAGGTTGATTTATGTAGCAGTGTTGAGGGCTACCATTCTCGCGCGCACCAGCGCAATCACCAGCGCTTCATATCAGACTACCGCCTATGGCGTCGCTAATATCCACGTTGCTATTGGCATCGTCATGCAGCTGCAAAGAACTGCTAATATAAAAAATAAGCGGCTGTTTAGCGCATGTGTGTGTGTGTGTGTGTGTGTGTGTGTGTGTGTGTGTGTGTGTGGTGTGTGTGTGTGTATTTGTACATATATAGAGTGCCAACTTATCATCTCGCTCAGTTGAAAACATTAAAACACATTCACCTTGCACCGCGTGTTTCGCATAACATCGACTTCCATGGTACATGGAATATGTGTATTTTTATTGATCGTGCAACCCTCTCAACAGCCCTCCTTCTCGCCGTTCTTGTTGCGGCGGCGTTTGCTCCACTGGTTCTATAGACCATGCTCGGTAACGCCTCAGTAGAGTGGTTAATGTTTCCAGGTTGTGTTTCAATATGCTAAGACTCTAACGACTGCCTTTTTTTTTTGCGGCTACTTCCCGCGTGAATGACCCGGGTGGCATTGAAATCAATGTGGTGGTCCATCTTTTCGCTCTGTAGCAATTCGTGCACGTTGAAGCTACCCACGTCGTTTCGATGTTGCCGTATCCTTTCTGGAACACCTATTCGAAAAAAATGCATTTGTTCGTATAACCGATGTATTTGTTTTAATTTTCTTTTCTTGGACGCACTGTACGTTACCCTTCTTTGTTTTGTTGCCTGCATTTTTGCCATTATTTGATGTATTTGCACCCGGCTAAAATCTTTTATGGGGATTGCAGTATCAAGATATAAAAGTTAAAACAATAAATAAAACATTTCTATCTCTCTCTGTCTTGGCAGTTGCCTGTATTACTCGAATAACATTGTCGGCGACGCACCTTTACGCTGATCGCAACAACTTTTTAGTATGTGCTGTGCCGCTTGAATGGGCATTTTCTAGCAGAGAATTCATGAGATGCGTATATTCGGCGAGTCGGTACAGTCAGATATATTGAAGTCGGCCATTGTCGCTATTTCGTCAATGTTGGCGACGATTCCGCACATTGCCAATTTATTACACGTCGTGTCCCCCCGGATAAATTGCGTAACACGATTTCAAACGAGGAGGCATGTCCGCATAGCGTTGGGCAATCGCCGCGTCTCTTGGGTAACATCGCTACACATATTACGGCGCCAATAGCAGATCGACGTCGGGTCGTGGAGTCACGATACAGGCACAAAGTCGTGTTGTGTGATTAGTTGTCTGCATCGCACGTCTAACCACCACGAAGAATTAACCTTTTAAGAGTATAACAAGGAAGAAAAACAGGTGAAAATTAATAGTTTTGCCGCGCTGTTGGTATCAGTCTAGAAGCGCCGACGCGAACAAAGGGGCCATTTTGTTACGGCGCCGCCTGTGCGTCATGGTTTCGCTATGACGGTGCTCGAAGACCAATGGGGTGACATTCCGATAACGACACGGACCAACCACGATCGATTCGTAACGGATTGTGCCACGGCTGTGTTTCACGGACGTGCACCAGAACACATATCATTGCTGACAGCTCTCCCGTCCTCTTTGGTGCTTAGGCGCGAAGGACTTGCATCACTTTTTAGATGCGGAGCATCTTATACTCGCGCCTTGTAGTGCGCCGTCCGCGCCGTCCGCACCGCTTCTCGAACATTCGACAGCTGACGCGCGCGCATGCGCCGTCGCGCCGTCGCCCACTCTTCCACCATCTGTGCATCCCTTCCTCCTCTACACACCGCGCGTGCTTCACTCCTCCACCATCTGTGCACCCTTCCTCCTCTACACACCGCGTTCGACATCTACAATTCTCCTGATTCTCCAGTGGACGCGCATGTGGCGTCGCGCTTCGAGAACATTCAACAGCTGACAGTGCATGCGCCGTCGAGCTGTATATATACTCAAGGTCGGCGCTCGCTCGCTCAGTTGCCGCTCGTCGGTTGGTTTGTACGGCGCGTCGACGTCCAAGGTCGCGGTGAAATGAATTCCAACGAATCCACAAACACAATGATCGACGTCCCTTCGACCAGCGCCACCCTTTCGCATACGTGTGTACGTGTTCACTCATTTAACACCCCCTCCTACAACCACGTTAACCAATTTAGCCATCGACCCAAGTAAGTCGCAATTTAACACCCCATTTCACAACCACGTTAACCAATTTAGCCATCGACCCAAGTAAGTCGCACTTTAACACCCCGTTAACCAATTATATGGTCCGCATCCTCTTCAGTGTTCCCCCGAGGGAAGCTGCGGGCAATTTTTTTAAAGGGAGTCTGAGCACTTGTCGTCGTGCCATCGCGAACAACCAGCTCACATCTGAACAAAGACTGTGCAGCGGAGACGCTCGGCGCCCTGGTACGCTCTGCTATCGTCCCTCTTCGCCCCTTTCCCTCTCTTCCTTTGTTTCCTTCTCTCTTCCTGCCTACGTTTCCCAACCAGTATTCCCTCCCCCAACCAGCGTATCACTAAACCTTCTCCACCACTATCTCTCTTTTATGCGTATTTTCCTTCCTCAGCAGACGTTGTCTGATTATGCGGGTAATCTGCGACACGACAGGAAAGCGGGGAACGACGAACGGCATTAGCGAGGCAGCATTAGCAGAAGTACAGGAAAAGTGTTTCAAAAGGCTGGCTAGTTCTGAACGTTGGGTTAGTGGTGGGCTGCGGAAACACGACGCAGGACGAGATCCAGATAACTGTATAAAGCGAGACAGCTGGGAACACTTAAACTGGATTTATTTTTTTTAATCTTTAGAGCTTCTTTTGGTTTGAATGTGGCGCAGAGAAATGTCGCGGAGCTCTTTTCTTTGCCGCACGTTTTCAACTTTTCCACTTACGCCGAGTCCACCCCTTCTGCTTATTTCCTCTCTTTCTTAAATACCGAGAGTGCATCACGTTTTGTCAGTTGCTCGTATGCGGCTTCGTGGATTGATTTGATCACGTCAAAAGCTATGAAATATGATCACTGCTGCAGCCGTACACCGTGCATGGCAAGCTCACGCAAATGTATTGGGCTGCTGCATTAGCTCATCTTTTTTTATCTTTCCCATTCGCCCACTCATGTGCGTTCGTTAATTTCTCCATTAGCCACCCTCCTCCCCCACTGTCGTGTGTTGAAGAAAACTGCTTCGCAATGAATACAAAAATAAATATGAAGTGATTATGTTCCTTATATAATGGCCTAACTTCGGTCAAAATGGTCAATTGGGCAAGCTGGTGATTCAAGACAGTTTAAAATACGAGCGCAATACGGGGACAGGGACAACTAGGACACCGACAAGCACTTAATACCGCGTTCGATGCTCTACCACTGAGCTACCACGGCGGCTATCCTCCCAGCCACTTTATTGGGTATATATGTGAATTTAAACGTGGGAGTGTCAGTCAGCGCCATCTGTAGCCATGGCAGCGAGTGTGGCACACTCTTCATGAGCCTCTGTGGCGTCACGTAGAACGTGAATTTATTACGAGCTTACAAGCTGGCACTATTGGTCAGCTGCCAGCTGTAATGAGCGTGAGTGATGTTCAACCATTATAAATATGCGCATAAAAGGGTGTTTCACACTCGCCGCTTTTCACAAATTTCACAAGCATTTCACAAATTGATCAGTCCCATCTTACCAAAGCTCACTTTGCCTTACGGCAATTTCATAACGCCTACGGCGCTTGCCACTGTCTAAAAACGCAAGCTCCTTGTCGGACAGAGCTATTGACGGTTCAAATTTCAATTAAATTACAGTTCAAATTCCAAGTCAAATTTCAATTAAACTTTCGGTTGGTAGTTAGCACTTGTCCGTGTCTTAGCTGTTCCTGTCTACGTATCGCGCCCGTATTTCAAACTGCCTTTGGTCCCGCCTTTTAAGTGGTAAAAGGTGGTAAGTAAATGGTTGATAGAATTCTACATTAGTTGTCCTCGGCTGCTATTAACATTGCATGGGCGTAACACTGCGCTTTAAACTTCGATAGAACAGCTCTGACAGACTAAATGTATAAGACCTGACAGTTAACTCCCCCCCCCCCCCCCTATCCCCTTTTTTGTGAATTGGGACGAGCCACCACTGCCTCCCCGCAACCTTCACATCTGAGCGCACGCCTATGCCCCCAACATAGAGTAGCCAACGAGACATTTTACTGGTTAGCATCATTGCCTTCCTGCTTTCTGTTTTTTTTTGCTTCCTACTGAGTTCGATGTCGTGGGAGCACAAGGGACCAAAAAAAAAAACATTTTTTTCGAATGACGAAACTTATATGGGCTTGGAGAAAATGGCTGCATAGTGGTAACACTGTACAAAACTACGTGAAGAATCTCCGCGATATAATATACCATACATGATCACTCTGGTGACGCGACTGGGTTTCTCAGTGAGTGTTTTCAAACTCTTGAGGTTGATGCAAATATAACAAATTCAAATGACTTAACACATTGAAAGACGCAATATGTTATGTGAAAAGAAAAAAAATGCTCAAAAAGTGTTAGTTTGTTGAGAACTGTGACTAAGCAAGGCGAGCCTCTTTGTTTCTTTCTGTCTCACTTTTCAAAAATTTTCACGCAATAGAAATCTGCGATGAGGAGCTGACAAACGGGCCACAAGCGAGGATCTTCAGCGTCTTAGTGCACTTACCAGTAGGCTCTAACACTAAACTAAGCAGCACAAATAAATAAATAAATAAATAAATAAATAAATAAATAAATAAATAAATAAATAAACAAATAAAACCTCGACAGATAATGGAAAAGCGCGTGTACCGAAGCACCGAAACATTTTGGTCTCATTGATTCACGGCCAAGTTCTTCGTTGAAGTGTGTATGCATAATGTAGACTGCCTATATAGAAGAATGAATCCTTTCACACTTTGTTTTTTGTTTTTTCGCTCCTCGAACGCATTTTCTTTCGGCGTTAACTGCTGCAACGAACACCATTCGTGCATTCCGCAGCCTGCTGCCGCTGCTGATACCATATCGGCCATGCGCCACTGCGTGCGCGGGACACACAAAAGCCCCGGCCGAATGCAATTCTCCAAGGATGCTGTCGCTAATATACGCCCACGGTGCTTCACAGGACGCCAGATGCGGCAGTCTGTGGGACATCGATCCCGAAATTGGGTAACGCCTACGTAGCGAAAGAGGCATTCCCCGGGACAAAAAAAAAAAAAGATAGCAAGCGCGTGAGAGAGCAAAAATTCACCAAGAAGAAAGAAACTAGTAAAAAGTTATCAAAACGTGGAAACAAAAAGGGGAAAAACTCGCGCGTTTCACACTCAGATAGATAGATAGATAGATAGATAGATAGATAGATAGATAGATAGATAGATAGATAGATAGATAGATAGATAGATAGATAGATAGATAGTCTGTCGTCAGGTAATGACGGAGCGACCAGTGTGCGAAGTAGCGACGGAATGGTGCGGATAGGTGAAAAGGGGGAAAGAACTCGACAGGCAGTGGACTGGTCGTAATGAACGGTGTATCTCTGCTGGCTTCGTCTCCCCTGCCGACCCGGATGACCCGATTTGGTCTTTCCCGTTTCTCGTGTCCTGTATGTAACCTGATGTATTCTGTCTATTTTTTTTTCATTTCACGAGAAGCCACGTCCGCTTCTCGGTTCGCGTATACGCCCTTATTAGACTCACTAGGTTCTGCCCGTGGCGACAGCCTGCGCACAAGCCAGCCAATCAGCAGCAAACTCCGGCACTGAAACAACCAACAAGCGAGGCATGCGCAAACACACATGCACACGCACGCGCAGATGCACACGTGCACACACACACACACACACACACACACATACACACACATGCGGACGGTTGGCAGCGAACTGAGTTGGCGTGTGCGGCTCGCTAAGCCGTCGACAACAGCTGTATGTCCTATTACTTGCCGCTGAGGGCTAAAGGAACAGCTATGTGTCTGCACTTGCTCCACCTTTAAGTTTTACTTCTGATTGATTCAAGGGGTTTAACGTCCCAAGACCACCATATCATTATGAGAGACGCCGTAGTGAAGGACTCCGGAAATTTGGACAACCTTTAACGTGCACCCAAATCTGAGCACACGGGCCTACTACAGCGTTTTCGCCTCCGTCAAAAACGCAGCCGGCGCAGTCGAGATTCAATCCCGCGGCCTGCGCGTCAGCAGCCGAGCACCTTAGCTACTAGATCACCGCGGCGGGGTTAAGTTTTACTTCTAAAAAAAAAAGCGGGAAAGAAAGCCTGCTTCACGAAGACAGCATAGAAGTTAGAAGCTGGCTTCGCTGCTGTCCAAACGGTCGAGCAGAGTGACTGGGTAATGAGCTGCAAGGACGAAAGTGCAGTCACCCTTTTTTGCGAGGTTTCCATAAACTATACGTTAAGTTTTCAACGTACTGTGGTCCCGTCACAACACCTGGGCAGAATTCGCTTATTACGAGGAACATAAAGCGGGATGTGATGTTGTTGTAAATCCTACAGTGTATATATGTACACAGCGCCTCTGATCATTTGGCGTCTCTCATAATCGAATGGTGGTTTTGGGACGTTAAACCCTATCTATCTATCTATCTATCTATCTATCTATCTATCTATCTATCTATCTATCTATCTATCTATCTATCTATCTATCTATCTATCTATCTATCTATCTATCTATCTATCTATCTATCTATCTATCTATCTATCTATCTATCTATCTATCTATCTATCTATCTATCTATCTATCTATCTATCTATCTATCTATCTATCTATCTATCTATCTATCTATCTATCTATCTACCTATCTATCTATCTATCTATCTATCTATCTATCTATCTATCTATCTATCTATCTATCTATCTATCTATCTATCTATCTATCTATCTATCTATCTATCTATCTATCTATCTATCTATCTATCTATCTATCTATCTATCTATCTCCTCTGATCATTTCTTCATTTATTCTACTCAATTTTTCGTATTTTTGTTCATATCTTGTACATCATACCATATTGTTCGGATAGTCGGCTCTGACGTAGCCTACCTTAACACATTTTTTGCGAAATATAAATAAAAATATAGTTATTTTTGATGCTGTCGTTGCAGTCCTCCATATAAGGCGTGAGCGAGACAATTATTCGTCTTTGTGTCTCTTTGAAATTCTGAAGTATGTTCATGCCATCATCGTCCTCTGCGCACAACAGACATGCCAATATGCGCACAAGGTTACAAAAATATCGAATTGGGACATAATATCCAAATTTTCTAACTTTTCTGTTCATGACGCGGATTTCGCATGCGCTCTATATCTCGAACTGTGTGCAGTCGGCATAGGTCCGTTAATCTTAGGGTGCCCGAGAATTCCAAAACAATCAGGGCTGCGAAGTGCATATGCATGGCGCGTCCGCAACGAAGTTTTGAGGCGTGAAGTCGTGTGATGAGGTGTGGGGCGAGGACTGTTTACGACATCGGGAACTGGAAGCTGTCGCCTCTGTAATGATGGTGGGACCAATGCAGCGACTCGATGCGTCTCTTATACCCGTTTTATTTTTCTTTAGGATAGCCCGCGCAATCCCACGCGTGGAAGCTGCGTTTTGGAAAGAGGCGAAAATGCTTTAGGCCCGCGCACTTAGATTTAGGTGCACTTTGAAAGAACTCCAGCCAGTCCAAATTTCCGGAGGCCTCCACTATGGCATTCCCCCATATTCATATAGCAGTTTTTAGGGGCAGTAAACTGCAGCAGTTTTAATTATCACGTTTCAAGTGGCTAAAAAAATCACGTTGTTCTCACGCTCAGCGTAACGAAGATGAAAATTGAGAAAAACAACTACGACAAGTTGAGAGAAATTATAAATGTTCGTTATCATGTGTATCGTCCCACAAGCTGGGCAACTTCTAGAATGGCGCCCATGAGAGTGCATTTGCAAGGCTAAAGGAAACGCATCCAGAGCCATAAGCCAAAGAAGAAGAGGGCTTAATGCGAGCCTTGTGTGACTGACTCAATGTTCCCGACTGGGCAAGCTTATCTCTTTTCCTTCAGTAGTCTCGTTTTTTGATGCTGCTTTTATTTGTTCACCCGCGAACATCATCGCGCACTCCGCATAAGAGGTTTGCAGGAGATGACGCGACCGAACCAGCTGTTCAGAATCACCTTTGATGTGGGGCTGATGGCAGGTATCCAAGCAGTGTCTGCCATTGGCATAAGAGGTCATTTTTGCTCGCTTTGTTGACCAGAGAAAGAGGGAGAAAGAGAGAGATAGTGGTTATAAGGAAATGGAAGTACACCATAGGCTCTCTTCGCGGTGTTTCAGTGGTGGAGCGCTGCAGCAGAGGCGTTTGCGCAGTGCTGCATTATTATAAGATATATAGTGCTCGGTTCGATCACCCAGAGTCGCTGCTTTTCTTATCGGGCGAAGAAGCTGTCACTGCTTTTGTCACTGAGAGAATGGTGTCCAATGTGCTACGAAAAAGTACGACACTTTTTACTGCGTAGGGAACCGCATCTTTTTTCTAAAAAGAATCATTTGGCATGCGCCTTATTATCACATTTTGCAATAGGTTGTAAGAAACCTGTTTAACTCCGTACCTGATTATCTCTTTCACGATGTAATATCAGTGGGGAGGCGGACGCCTTTATTTATTGACTATTTATTAGTTTTCTTGCGCTTCTATTTATTGTTTTCTATATATGAGCTCAAGCCACGATGCAAATGAGGGCTGCCTTCAGAATTTGTGTAACTGGAACAGTCAAAGAAGACTTAGATCGTCCATTGTCTGGCACTGAGTATGCTTAGACTCAATCGAGTGGAAAGAATGAAAATAAAGTGCTACCGAACTCTAACTTAGTGAAAATCGCTCTGCACGAATTACATATCTGGGTATGGAATAAAAATAGCCAGAACTTGAGCGGCTACGTATGAAAGCTCTCGAAATAGGCTTCTCAACAAAGCGTCACTTAATTCTGTCTGTATAAAAATAGCCAAGACTTGAGCGGCTACGAATGAAAGCTCTCGAAATAGGCTTCTCAACAAAGCTTCACTTAATTCTGTCTGTGACCACACCCACGCTGAGGTGGGCAATGAAAAACGTGAAAAAAATTTTCGGGAACCCACGTAGAAAGAACACCGTGAAGTCCTTAAATATTTTATGAAGGCGTGGTTGTACGGTTTTAGCTCTAAAATAAAATCAGGAAAAAAGACCACTCCCATTCATTCGTTACTTAAGCTTCCCGGATTTCTTGAGGCTCGCCCTAATAGAGAAATCAGCTTTTCGATCTATAATTCAAACGTACGGAACAGAGTGCCCAAGGGGGCTTTTCGTGTCATAACTGCTACATTGGCAGAGTTGTGCGCTTCACGTAAGTGCGACTGTTGGTGCTTCAAAAATGAAATGAGAAAGTTATCGGCCAAGTTAGCTTGATCTGCACGCTTTCGAAGTGGATCGCTTGAATGCTCAGGTTAAACTCGACGACAAAAAAAAAAGAAGAAAAAAATGCCGCACGCGTCTTTCCCCGGGGAGAACTTGAGTAAATGCGTCGCTGAATGTTGGGCGTATCACGTGAATGTTGCGTAACTGGGTATGGTTTGGGAGTGCCTAATTGTTAGTTCATCTTTGTTATTCTTATTTATTGAATGAAGGAGAAGCGTTGCCTTCAACGAGTGGTGGGACGCTGATGTTGGGTTGTGCCCAACTACTATTTGAAGTTGCTGTTACTTCCACCGCATCTACTAGAGTCAATCAAGTAAAGCGTCAAGTCAAGCGAAAGCCAAGTAAAGACGCCCTTGACGGAATTCGGAACGTGCGTTCTACCACTTACATACACACCGCCCACGTTCGAGGGAAAGGAGTTCGGGGGAGAGGTCCGCGTCACAACTGCGCATGCTCAGCTTGCAGAGCACCCGGTGGTGTCTTATCCTTTAGTGGCTCCTAGAGTGACAGTGGGTGTGTTGCACTACTCACCGTAGACAGCTAAATATACAGCTAAATGGACGGCCGCCATCCTAAGACCCATTCCAATTCCCGTGCAGCCGGCAAAATAGACAACTCCGAGAAGACCACATCGTAGACAAATACGATGCAGGTATACCTTGTTGACCAAAGAAGATGGCGGCTCAGCGAATCGCTCAGACAGATCGGATCTCGCCGCAATGGTCGTCTGCACACAAGCAGACGCTTCTCCAGACGTTCAATGTTAGTAACGTTCAATTTTTAAAAATTTCAACACGAAATGAGCCTGAAAATACAATAGTGAAGTTTGTTTATTTTAGCTTGCTTTTCTTCCGCGAGGAGGCGAATCGTCATGCATAAGCCGCCCAGACATGTTTCGTTTCTCGGACAGCATGGGCGCGGCGCTGTCTTCTAAGCTGTCTGCGTAGACTGTCTATGATGCTGCCCAAGAATCAGAGCATGGCCAGTATTGCGCGTGTCTTCCTGGGCCGGCACGAGACGCGAGCATGCGCAGTGGGGGTGTGGATGGCGCCGCCGATGCCGAAGCGCTTCATCGTGCGACTAGAAATGCTCCGCATTTAAAAAGAGAGAGAGAAAGAGTTAGCCTGCAAAGGTTGTTCTTGTACGTGGATTACTTCAAGCCAGACAAAAACCATGTGAATGTTTGCACTTCTGGTGAGCGTCAGAACGCTACATGCCCTCTGCACACTCGTACATTCACTTTCGAGCCTGATAAAGCTTACCGAGGGTTCTGACAGCCCTTGTTGTAGCATTGCTTCATATTGTCAGTTTTACGGACGAAGCTGTATATTAGGTGCGAAACACATAAGATACAGCTTTGTCTACCATGGACAGGGTAGACAAAGCGCGTGGCTTTTGATGCGGCGTTGAGCTCTCTCTCACATAAAGAGAGAGAGCATGCAGCATCGCGTAGCCACGCGCCCACTCTCTCCATAGGGAGAGAGCACGGTGACGCGTCAAAAGGGCAAGCGCTGACGCGCTACCACGGATACGTGTGGCCAGACCTTACTTGCACCGCTCCAACAACTGCGGCGAGGGGAACACGTTGTGGCTAGAGTTACTGTACATGCTACCTTTAGGTAGCAGAGTTGTGCCACTGATAGAACTCGCCGCTCACGCCCCATTCACGGAGCGCGCTCACGTGCGCAAAAAACGGCCATTTTAGGTAAAACCAACTTTACGATCGTGCGGGTGCGAGCGACCACCGCGCCCCTGGCGCCACCACCACCGCTGCCCAAGCAGTCGGGCGAGCTGATCTCGTTGAGTGCGGAAGAATTACTCTGTTGGCGTTGTGATTGTGTCTTGTGTTGTCCGTTTTTAGAGAACATCATTGTTAGTGGTGTCTATGCGGTGCAGCGCCGTGACTCAGTGCTACGTAGTTGCCACGGCGACAGCTACGTATAGATATGCCGAAAATTTGCGTTTGCTGACGTTATTTGTAAAACACGGGGTGATAGTTCTGGCGATTGTTTTATCGAGCCACCTACTTAATCGTTTAAAGCTGCGGAAAACCACGTGAAACGAGTGATTTGCGGAACTTAACCCCCGTATTCAGAAATGCTTCTTGAAATGAACTTGACTTGAAACCGCCTTCAATGCAGCGCGCTTGAAACGTGTCCGGGCGTTTGTGCTGCTATGACAACGCCTAAATACAGCGCGTTCAAGACGTGTTTGTGCTGCATTGAAATTCATGGCAAGTCAGGTCAAGCAGCGTTTCTAAATACGGGGGTAACTTGTCGCCAACCATGTAAATGATTCTCGACAAATTAAGTGCAGGTTTTCTTGTTTGCCAGTTAAAACAAAAGTATCTTCCTATGGTGGCTACTATCAAACAAACTAAACATTCAGGAATATTTGTGACAATTATTTATTCGAGTTTTGCTTTTTTTCTTCGAAACGAAAGTCATTGCTCCAGCGACGGGTTATGAACGAAAGAAAATGCACGGAGCCGCTAGGCTGCGCCGGCTCCTACATTCGGACGGGGTAGCTTTTCTGCATGACATGGACGTCTCAGCGGGCACGATGGCGGACCTATGCGGAACTCTGCTACGTAAAGGTAGCATATACAGTAACTCTAGTTGTGGCGCATTCGTACGGACGCACGTACGTACTGTGTTACACATGTGATTCAAAGAGCTGCTTCGCACCTACGAGCATGTAAGTAAGAAGAAAAAGCAGAGCAATAAAAATCACAAAGTCTCCCGCTAAAGGGTACCATGTGTAGATAAGAAGCGGTGGTCTCTGACGCTTACACAGGCGGCGGCGTTGATGCTGGCACTTATCACGGCATTGCGTAGGCAAGAAACCTGAATGAGAGGGAGTGGTTTTGTAAGGAATGAGGGATGCCTGGAGGAGAGAGAGGGGGAATGAGTGCTGACTAGCGGGCTCTGCCTGCGAGAGAGGGTGGAACGTAGGAGAGAAGAGAGGCGGAGGGGATGCGCATTAAGAGGGGTCACACCGCACATCGGATTGAGCTCGACCATAAAAAGGTTTGCATCTAAGAGCACTGCATACTTCTCCCTTCTCCAGGTTTCACGTCGGAGAAGCTGAAAAACCTCCCTACACGCTTAGCTCCTTCCTAGATTTAGGGCCAAAGCCCCTATAGGGTCTAGTTCTGGCCGTTGTGCGTTGTCCGGTATGGCACAGCAAGCGCAAGGTGCCAATTCTACGCTATGACGATGACGATGAACAATAAGAGTGTTAGCACATGCAAAGTGCCCACTATGCACCATGACAATGACGCTGATGACGATGAAGAATAAGCGCGATTCAAACCAAATATTCTATTTCTGCCATGAATGAAAACGAACGCAGAAGCAAGCTACCATGGAGGCGAGAACTCGACAGGCAGCGGCAAAACGATAACGCCAACAAGCTGCTACCTCGGAGTCGGCGGCACAAAGGCAAAAGCACATTGCATATACCGTACACACGCGAACTTGTCACTCATTGGTATGCGTGAGTGAATGACGTCACGGGTGATTTACGACAAGAACGATCCCCAGTGCTTCACCTACTCTTCATGATTGACTTCACGGAGATGCATATTTTTGTTTTTCTGTTGGTTTGCTTAACGATGGGTCTCTGTATTTTGAAGTCGAGTTGCTCATGCTGAGACTTTTCTGTTGTGTGTGTTCTTATCGAGAGAGCTGTATGTAATACGTCTCTTCTGCATAGCGCAAGGAAAATGTGCGTGACCGCGCCCTTTGCAGTAAGTTCCTAGCCCCCATTACTTGGGCTAACTACATCGCAGGAAAGCTAGTTTTACAATTATGAAAAGCGTGTTTTGGATCGCACATATTCGCTTTAAACACACCCACACCATTTGAGCTGTGCCGACGTTAATAAAACAGTTAGAAAGAATGTACTTTGCTACCAAACTATGCGCATTCAGGAGTCCCTTACAACCCGGTGCAATGCTTTACCGTTGAGCGAATACCCTTTTCCTACAGCTGTGCCTGCCTAGATTGGAACGCAAGAACACATCGTCCCCTAAAGAATCTCTACCAAGCCACTGTCAGAGAATTCTATTCCAGACTCCTTTTAGATTTTTAGTGGTTTTTCGTCTTTGCTCTGGCAAACATTACTTCACGCATTGTACTCTGCGCGGCTGTGCTCTATTCGACATTGACAGTGAGATCGCAGTTACTTTGCTTCTTCCATCGCACTTTCCTCGCAGGTTCACCTTCCTTACATTTATATATCTCTCTCTTCGCCTCCAGTTGCTCGGTGGTTCTGCGATCTATCCCTTACACGCCGAGCCAGTGGCTGAAGCTAATAAATTCGGAGCGGCCCAAAAATGTGTGTAAGATGAAGCGAAAGGCAGGGTGTGCAATGTAGAGCAGGAGTCCTCTGACAGCGGCACCCACACACACACAAAAAAAAGAAGTAGAGATGTAGAGCGATAGAACGCATGAAAGAAGTGCCAAATGTCTGTGGCCCTTACCGGTCGTCTGCTAAAGCTGACGTTCGCGTCGAAGAAGCTGGGGTTCTCCAGATGCACCTCTTTTAGTGAATGCTCTCCACATTCTCTTTCCCGCTCCCCTTTCGCTTTTCTCCTTCCCTCGTCTTCACTGCTTACATCTTCTCTTCTCCATTAAAGTACCGAAGAGACTCAAGGGAACGTCAGGAAGAGCGAGAGTGAGCTTCTCCGCATGGCCGGCTTTCGATCCTTTCATCGTCTATGGTTCTGCTCTCTTTTTATTTTTAGTACGCACGTTCTTGGTTTGTGCAATCACTTTTTGGAAGCGCCATTCTTTCACGCTTTTTTTTTTACTGCATCACCCTTCTCCTGTGCTCCTTTTGCACTTGGGGTCTTTCAGGCACGAAAATTTGTCCTTTCATATCCAACAGCACTCCCACACCAATTCTAACGCACTTTTTGGTTGCTGTAAGGTCGCCCGTGAAAGGACTAGGTAGTCGACTCCCTAGGCATGCTGAGCAAACGATGAAGAAAGACACACATAACGAAAAAAAAATAGTCAAAGGAAGAAAGTTGCCTCATTTCCTGCTGGTCCCGCTGAGACTACACAGTGCATGGGGAGTCAATACTCCCCCCTCTTTCTTTCCCCTTCCCATCTCATTCTCTAGTAGAGCAGTCGGGCTATATTTACTGCTAACTGTGCCTCTCCGCTGAGCCAATCGTCTTCTCTTTAGAGAGCACCACGCAACAAAGTCACTGTCCCGCAAAAAGAAGGGCACCGCGAGGAATACAGACAGCGTGGTGCCTGCTGCTGCTGCCGCCTGTTTGTCCTCCGCGCTATCCCACTCGTTGAACGGCTCAGGACAAATGGTGAAAAGGGCGCACATGCGATTTTCACGGTGGCTAGCATAGATGCAAGGCATGCTATGCGTGTGTGCGCGACGTAGTGACGCGGATTCCCGCGAGAGGGAGTGTGCGGTGGAAGCGCGGTGCATTTGTCGTAACCCTATTTAAGCAATGTGGTTCCCGCTTTTCACCGTTCTCTTGTTTGGATCTCTCGGGCGCGAGCCGATTCCCTAGGTGACGGGTGTTTACTGTTTGCTCTGTCGGTCGTGGCGGAGCGGGGCTCTTTGCTGAAAATTGACTTTACGCTCTGCCGCTTTTTGGCATCTGTGCCCCCAGTCCCTTGTCTCGAGAGAATAGACCGCAATTTCGGCAAGTTGCTCTAAGAAACGACATTGCAACAATGACAACTGGAAAAGCAGCACCATATTGTTTTTTTTCTACAGCGACGTTTTTTCGCTGTTATTTAGAATAATTACTTCATTGTATCAGCATTAATGGGGGAACAGTGGGAGCAAGATTTTGGAGAGACGCGACTCGGACAAGTAGAAGAGTACGCGCGTTTTCTAGAACATACTGTTTGAAATGCACATACAATTGCTTTTATTCATTTTGCACCCCAATTTTCATTTTAAAAGAGTTCCTCGAGTAACAGAGGCGAAAAGGAGACGTTTGTAAAACTAAGGATGCTTTGTTGTATAGTAAAAAAAATATTTTTGGTATGTGCCGCGATTCAATTTATTGACACATTACGTTCAGACGCGCACGCTATCTGATCGAAAAGCCAAAAGGGGAGTTTCGTCAACTAATGAAGTTTGGCTAATAAACTTATGTACTAGGTATACATAGCGGCACTTACCACACTATATGACTTGTCACCGCTGCGTTTGTAACTGTCACCGTTTTTGGGTTGAATTGACAAGCGACTACTGGTCAATTCGTACTATGCGTGCGTACCTTCAACTCTGTTAGTTTATACACAGTAATGAGCTGTAATTTCATTTCATTTATTTTATTTCATTTCTTCGGCCTTAAAGGCCCCAAGGCATTACATAAGAGGTGGTCGTACATTCAGGTTGTAAGTTTCTAAGCAATGTAACAATATGAGGATACACACTGAATACAATGAATAAGCAAATAAAGAACACAAGCGGAAATAACACGCATAACAAAACATAAAAAAATATGATAGGCGCATAATAATACAGCAGGTGCCATTTGAGATAAATATATGCCAGACTGAGCCCTCTTTAAGCACTGTCTTGTTTTTTTTTGCGCTTGTCGATAAGTCACTGGTTTTTCTAAGCTGGTTAGTGACCACTGAACTTAACCGGGCATTTCTCCTCTTTTGTTAACAAGATGATGATGATTATAATCGAGGTGTTACGTCCCAAAATACGGATTGTCTCGAAATTCCAATTATGAAGGACGCCCTGGCGGAAGGCTCCGAAAAGTTTGACCATCTGGGGCTTTCCAGCGTGAACTGACATTGAGCACACCCCTCTACAGCATACCACCTACATCTAAATGCAATCGCCGCAACGGGTATCGAACCCCCGACCTTCGTTGTTAGCAGCCGAACACTGCAACCGCTACACCACCGCGGCAGGCATTTCTGCGCGCCAAAACTTGACACTCTATTTATATCGACCCCAGTCGCCAGCTGTCGGTCGGTAAAGCCCGTGCTAGGCTGGCAAAATCAGCGGCGGGAAACAATTGCGGCAGAACCATGGCCAGTGAGCCCTGCTAGTAAGCGTCCGATAAGAAACACGCGTGTCGCGTCGACTAGTCCAAAGGTTCACGCTTCTGAAGAGGCTGCGCGATTTCGTGGTTGTCTCTGCCGCTCACTGTGCGAGTTACCGCTGCCCCGGCTGCCTCCCAGAAGCGCTGATAATTCTTGCGCCTGCAGGGCGTTGCGCGTCGGGTTGATTGCTGTTTGCTCATAGGAATTGCTTGCAACTTTTGTGGCTGTTGAAAGACAATCGAACGCGTCCTCTGCCACTGTTCATCTTTCAAAACTTAAAGATGTGCTTCGCAAGCGACACTCCCCGTGGCGAAGAAAGGTGACATTATTGATGCACTAAAGGGAGTCGGTTTAGATAGATAAACCATGTATAGAGTTGCGACGTGATTTGGGCCCATGGCAAAGAAGTACCAGCACGTTATGCTTCACGAAAGCGCTGTTGTCTTTCTTGTGGGCTACGAGCTTAAACAAAACTTTGTAATGTCTTTGTGAAAAAACGTGCTCGGCGGCCGACCTGAAGGTCACGGGTTCGATGGCGGCCGCGGCGGGCGCATTTTGATGGAGGCGAAATGGTCCTGTTTACTTTGCGATGTCACTGCACGTCAAAGAACACCAGGTTGTCGAAATTTGTGGAGCCCTCCATACGGCGGCTCTCGTAATCAAATCCTCGGTTTTGGACGTGAAACGCCAGATATCATTATTATCTTTCTTGAAAAGCAAACACATTCTACGGCCTGAACAAAATTTTGTAAAGAAATTTTGTGTGGTTTACGTTTGTTTTACTTGTGTGGTGTACGTGTGTAGTGCATGTGCGTGTCTACATGTATGCGTTATGTGTTTATCCGTGGATAAACACATAACGATCTCCCAGCACCTGCAGTACGATGTCAGGTGGAAGAGCCGGAAAAAAGCATCACAAGCTTAAATACCTTTTTCTGAAATCACAAATTTCGTTAATTTCATGGGAATATTCATATAAGCTTTTACAAGAAAAAATGAAGGTGAAGGTTTCAGATTTAAATTTCACGCCGTAATCTTCGCACGTGACTTCGCGAAGCTATAAGTGACATTTTCGTCTTTCGGTGACATTGGCTCAACAAAACTTTTTGGAACTTGGTACGTTGAGTCATGGCACCACAAGAAAACAACTTACTCAATTTTTTTCTATTTAGAATGGCGTAAGTTCAAGTATACGTCGTGGAATCCTATGACGTGATGGCACAGTGTGCCGGCCTTTTAAGGTGGCGTCGACATCCGCGTTTTGATATGGCCTTCTAACACTTAGCAAGAGTGGTAGTTAGTGAGAAAGAGCACCTGACTGATTCAATAAAAGTGGTTCATTATCTTTAGTGCCTCTTTATTATAATGACGTTCTGGAACAACGGTCAATGCATTTTTGCACGCACGAGACCACGGAAACCCCTTGTTCGCCTCGGTGGCACAGGTGTTACGGTGCTAAGCTGCTGAGTCAAAATTCGCGGGATTGATTTTCCAACAACTTCCGTCGCATTCTGATGAAGCTGAAATGCTAGGTACGCGCACTATACGATGTTATCATCACCGCAATCATCAGCCTGACTACGCTCACTGGAAGACAAAGGCCTCTACCATGTTCCGCCAGTCAACTTGGTCCTGTGCTTACTGCTGCCACTTTATACTCGCAAAATTCCTAATCTCACGTGACCACCTAACTCTATGTCTCCCCCTCACCCACTTGCCTTTTCTTGGAATCCAGTCTGTGATCCTTAATGACCAGCCGTTATCCTGCCTTCGTGCTACGTGCCCTGCCCATGACTATTTCTTCTTGATTTCGACTATGATGTCCTTAACAACCGTTTCTTCCCTGATACTCTCTTCTTGTCCCTTTAATAATGCACCTATCATTTTGCTTTCCATTGATCGCTCCGTCATCATCAACTTTAGTTCAACCCTATTTGTAATCCTCCAGGTTTCCGTTCCGTAGGGAAGTATAAGATGCAGCTGTTGTATACCTACCTCTTGAGGGATAGTGCCAATCTACCAGTAGTAATTTGAGAATGCTTGAATGATTGTGCTCCACTCCATTCTTAATGTTATAGTTATTTCAATTTTATAGTTTGGTTTTGTGGTTACTACCTGCCCTAAGTAAACGTACTCCTTGACAACTTCAAATGCACTGCTACCTATCTCGAAACGCTGTCCTCCTACAAGCTTGTTGTACATTATTTTAGTTTTCTACAGATCAGTTTTAAGACCAACCCTTCTGCTCTTAGTGTATAATTCAGTAATCATGAATTGCAAGTTGTCCCTGAGTTACTCAGCAATGCACTGTCATTGGCGAAGCTCAGGTTTCTAAGGTACTCTCCATTAACTCTTATCCCTAACTCTTCCCATTCTTGACCTCTGAAAAGCTCTTGCAAGCACGCGGTAAATAGCACTGGTAGGATTGTACCCCTTTGTCTCACACCCTTCGTTATTGGTGTTCTGTCGCTTTCTTAATGGAGCACTATGGTGGCAGCTAATCCTCTGTACATTTCTTCCAGGATGTTTATATATGCTACGTGGACGCCCTGATTACGCAGTGTCCGCATGACTGCTCATATATTTATACTGAATCAACTGCCTTTCGGTAATGTATAAGTGATTCCTAAAAGAGAGAAAGGAAGATTAAAGGGATCCCTGTAACTGTCTGCATCATAGTGCGACATCTCAACATTGGCTCACGAGGGATGGGGGTAAGGAGGGCCTAAAAGGGATAGGGAGGATTAAAAGGGATAAGGATAGAGGTAGGGTCAGGGACAGAGAGACCCACATACAGAAGTAAAGAGGAAATAGGAAAGATGGACACAGTCGGAGGAGTCCGAGGACGGAGCACCACTCAGCGAGAACTTCACGGAGCCGGGAGATGGCGGAGGGCGAGCCGGTCACCCAGAGCTGCTCTGTTGTCGGAGATCGCGAAGGAACAACCAGTCAGCACGGAATCCAGTGAGCGAGTCCACCTTCTAGTAATCTATGAAAGCTCTTATAGTGGTTAAGTGTATTCTGTGCATTTCTCTATCACCTGAATGTGGTCGATTGTTGAGTAGCATGTACGAAATTGTGGTTGGTCCTTTGGTTGATTGAATTCTAATGCTGTCTTAATTCTGCTAGCAGTTACTTTTGTAAATAGCTTGTATACGAAGGAGAGCAAGCTGATGAGCCTGCAATTCTTCAAGTCCTTGTCATCCCCCTTTTTTTATCAATTGAGATGATGCTATAGCATTCTTCCAAGATTTTCGTAACTTACACGTCCAGAGACACTTCGTAAACAGGGTGGCTGGTTTTTACGAAGTGTCCTCCATTTTTCAGAATATCTGACGTCATGTCTTCCTCGACAACAGCTTTGCTTCTTTACATTCTCTTTAAAGCTTGCCTGACTTCTTCTGCTCTTTACTATCCGATGTCAGTGCACGTTAAAGAACACCACATGGACAAATTTTGTGGAGCTGTCCTCTACGACGTGCCTCGTAATCATGGGCTGGTTCTGGCTCGGGAAACCCGGGAAAATAATAATAATAATAATAATAATAATAATAATAATAATAATAATAATAATAATAATAATAATAATAATAATAATAATAATAATAATAATAATAATAATAATAATAATAATAATAACAGAAAAGTGGCGCCTGATCTGTCTATATGAACTCATGCGAACTGTTACTCACACACACGCACACACACACACACACACACACACACACACACACACACACACACACACACACACACACACACACAGAGAGCAACATTTTATTCCTGTTTTCAAGTGTAAGAAGCGCGGCGGACGTGCTACTTCTATATATATATATATATATATATATATATATATATATATATATATATATATATATATATATATATATATATAAATATATATATATATATATATATTTATATACGGTCTATGTCACTGCATGTATCCGTTTTAACGCCTCCTTAGAGTGGTAGCCGCAATGTTTCCCAGCCGAAAAAAAGGCCGAAAGTTCGAAAGTTCGAGCTCGAAATCTGTCAGTAGTGTAGCAAGCCGTCGACCAATGAGGAGACGCAGCAGCACGCCTACATACTCGATCAGATCTAGACGCTCCGGTTTTTCGATTGGGGTCGCCGACGGGGCAACATTAAAAGGGCGGCATCCGATATACACTTCTTTAGGAAAGAAATTGAATAGCGCTCTGGAGAGTCATAAGGAAGAATAAACATCTTCTCTGTTCTTTTTCTCCTTCGCTCGCCAATTCTTCCCCAGCGCGTGGGCCCGTAGCTTCTATACGCCTGCACTTATAACGGAGTATCAAATCGAATTCCTCCCGCCTTTCAGAATGCTCGCTGAGTGTGCGGTGCGATATGAGCTCCGGATTTTTATAGTATTTGTCACATTATTATACCAGTGTTTTTTTCTTGTTTAACGTTGAAGCGGTCTATCGCGGCCTCTTAAAGACCTGATGTAAAAGTAAGCGAATCGCGAATTAAAAATAAAGCAAATAAAACAGAGTCGAGATGGCAAAAAAATTGTTCTGGGTAGGTTTTTTTTTGCTCTTTTCAATTCGCGAATACAAGAGCCATGGGAGACCAAACAAATCTTAGCGCGATATTCCCTCAAGGGGAGGACAAAGACGATGGCACATATGCCTGTTATGTAAAGGCCCGCGACAGTAACTTCGAATTGAATCCTCGCTCGCAAACAGGCTTTCAATCGCTGTATCACTAGCTTCGTGGATCTTGTTTCGTGACACTCAATTTACAAAGCCTCCTGTCACATATTTTACCCAACTGTCACTAACTCTTGTTGTTTTACCTCTCACTTTTTACCCCCCCCCCCCCCTTTTTCTCCTTCCCAAGCACATGGTAGCAAACGAAAGCCTTCTTCTGGTCAACCTCCCTGTCTTTGTATATGTTGTTTGGCCGAACATGTGGCCGGTAAAGAAAGCCAGATCCCGATGGAGGCGGAAATGTTGTAGGCCCATGTGCTCAGATTTGGGTGCACGTTAAAGAACCCCAGGTGGTCGAAATTTCCAGAGCCCTCCACTACGGCGTCTCTCATAATCATATGGTGGTTTTGGGACGTTAAACCCCACAAATCAATCAAATCAATCAAAGAAAGCCAGACTATAGTGATACACCCAACCACTGATGAAAGTGAACAGAGCGCCGGCCTGCTGTATGCATGAGTCGTCAACTATTCCATCTCTATCACTGGTCGTCGCGCAAGCTATGGAACAAACTGGAGTGATGGCGCCCTGCGCGCAATCTTAAAAAAGCAATCTGCAATAATCATGAATTTCCTCGAACAATGAGACGTAGTTCGCGCTCCGCATTTATCACTAGCTGTCTAGACGAAATCCGAATGAAACGAAAGTGAAAATAAGAAATGCGCGTGGCAGTAGGATACTGTAGGAGGAAACGATGACATAAGAATGTAGAAGCGACGTTAGAGGAAGACACTTATTAAGGGGGTTGGAACATATTGGGGCGAGTTATTCCCGTTTGGTGTTAATCCGACATAAGAGTGAGTGTGGAAATACGGAAATATATACGGCTTTGTCCTCGGATCTCCTAATTGCAGTTTTACAGCCGGTATATAAGAGTTGTAGTAGAAC
>NC_051171.1:153547573-153722573 GCF_013339725.1 Rhipicephalus microplus | reverse complement strand
TTTCTTAGTTTATATTATTATTTTTTGGCGCAAACACGCTCTGTAAAGTTCTTTTTCTTGCCTTTTTGGCTTGCTAACTTCTTCTCCGCACTAATCAGTGAACAAACACGAGTGAAACAAAAAGCCCGCCTACGTCGTTCTTAAATAAATGGACTAGTAATTTAATTAAATCTGACCATCCGCGTCAGCATTGGTTCAACAGACTGTCAGGCGGATAACTAAATCTGCCTTCGTTAAGGCTGCTTTCGCGAATGAATAGAGTTTTTTTTTTATACATCGAAGCCGTTGTACTACTAAACGGTGCGAAAACTCGCCTATCCTATGTGCGTCACAGCAGAATCCTAGAGGCTTACAACGAGGGTTCAAACTGAGGACGAACCAGCGAGCAATAAAAAGGAAGGAGGGGGGGGGGGGAAGAGAAAGATTTCTATGAACTTATGGGAAGAGGCCTCATGTGAATAGCGAAATTATATTTAGGATAACGGCCAGTTGGGCGTGTTGGTATAAGTTCATGATGAAACAAGCGCCAATAAGTGAGAACACTCAGGAAGGGCAAAATACTAACGCTTACTAGCAACTGAAAATTTTGATTGCAAAATGAACACTCTTACATATGTATAACACGCATGTACGTCCCCACAAACCATCCCTATTATCAACAACAACGTGAAATAACGGTTATAGAAGTGGTTTTTTTGTTATTTCACGTTGTTGGTGATAATATGAGTAGTCTGTGGTGACGTACATGCGTGTCATGCATATATAAGGGTGTTCGTCTTGAAATGAAAATTTACAGTTTTTAGTATGCGCTCGTGCTGCGTCCTTTTGAGTGTTCGTACTTATTGGCGCTTGTTACTTCAGAGAAATGATGAGTGTAACGTTACGAGACAGGAAGAGAGCAGAGTACGTTAGGGCAAAAATGGGGCATAGGGATATCATAGTTGAAATCAAGTAAAAAAAAATGGACATGGGCCGGGAACGTAGGGAGTAGGCAGGATAACCGCAGGTCACTAAGGCTAACTGACTAGATGTTCCAAGAAAAGGCAAATGAGTCGAGGGCATACAAAGTTATGTGGTCAGATTAGATTAAGACATTTGGGGTTATAACGCGGCAGCAGAAAGCACAGGACCGGAGTGACTGGCAGCACTTGAGAGGGACCTATGCCCTGCGGTGGGCGCAGTCAGATTGACGATGACGATGAGGACGGCAATGTCTATGATGATGATGATGATGATGATGATGATGCGTGCAAAAACATTTAGCAAGTACTTGCCACTGAATTTGGACAAGCGCCACTACTCATACCAGGTTCACTAAAGACTAAGAAAGGAACAAACGAGCGGCAAACGCTAAATAAATTGACTTCCTACCGCTCAAAAAAAAAAAAAAGCTTTTTTGATTGCGGCGTGAACGAAAAGATCGTTCATCACATCGGCGATAACGAGCATGCTTTTCTCCTATAAAAAAGAGATTATATTTTTAACTTTGTTAAAAGTCGACAAAAAAAAAAAATGACCGCTCATAGCGTCACTCAACAGTCATGTGTTCAATCTACTGGTAGGACGGAAAATCCTCGCAGGTAGACCTATTTTGCACAAAAACAAGCATGTATAACTTGAAATTGCATTTTACGCACTTGAGGCAGCTTCAGTAGCGCCAGAGACTAAGTTTTTAGTTTTTTTTTCTTCTCACGCATTCAAACAGGCGCACGGTGGCGCTGCTGGCAGTTTGTTCCGCTTCTTGTTCAGGCAAGGGACAACTATAAAGCCTCTTAAAAGGAAGCGAGTTCTTTTCAGCCGAGATCCGGTCCCTTCCACCGCCCGATCTAAACGGTACAGCCATATCCATCCATCCATCCCTTGTTTGCATGCCACCTGCAAACGGCCGAGAAACGCGAGCATGGTATCCACCGTCGCTCATAGGAACAAGCAAAAAATTACGTGTGCATGCTTCAAATGACCAGTAACGTATTTCTTTTATTAATATGCATAACTTGAGGAAGCCTTCAAAAACCACTCGGTTGTTCAGTTTTCGACTTTCAGCGGCCGTACAATTGTCATCGCCTCCGCCGACCGTTGTTGTGGGCATTCATACCATCGATGGAAGGCGACTGAACGCAGATGAAAAAAAAAATTCTGTTTGGAAAATTCATACACACTTCCTAGGGAAACCGCTGCGAGGTTAGACATTTGATATAGTACGCTTTTTTGTTGTGACACAAAACAGAAACGCAGTGAAGGACGGTAGACATGCCCCTTTAGTATTTCTTGGCAGACGTAACCATTAATTGAGAAGGACTCGAATTAAGCATCGAAAAGAACCCGTGATAAACTCGGGAGCCACGGGTTTAAGCTTCGCCGGTTAACAATCTGTCCGGAGTGCTTCAGTGGTGATACTTAAAGCGAAAGTCTTAGGTGCCACATCGAATGTGAAAATTTACAGATGGCGTCAGCGTCCCGCGGATTTAGCGTCAACACGAGAGATGGTTAAATTTATCATGCCGAGATGACGTCACAGGCTGCCGAAATTTGGGACGTAATGATGACATTACTTTGAAAACAAGATCGTGACGTCACGCAACGCTGTCATCACCTGACATTCTTGTTTCAGGGTGCCCATCACGAATCCACCACGCTAGGTGCGGGAAACTTTCGCAGTGGCGTGGCGGAGAATCGACCCATGAACCGAGAAAAAAAAAACATGGCTCTCGCCTTAGTTATCTTAGGCGAAGAATTCTATGACGTGGGTGTGTGCCACAGATTACCCAGCATGCAGGCTTTATACTCAACTGTACTCTATAGGCGAACACATAAGCGACACAGTGAGGTTTTCGGTGGAGTTTATGAAATTTTTTATGCTTCATTTTCTTGATGTGCGTTCGTTAGAGCTGGTGAATACTTTTTAGTTGCTGCGCACGTCTTTCCAAGGCTGTTTCATGCAGAAAATATAGCGAAATTAGCTGCAGCGAATGAAAAAAAAAAACTGCAATATATGGCTACACAGGTGGTCATCTCTCACGTAGACAAAGAATTGAAACAAGTATTAGAGTGACTAGAATTAAGCTCGGCATCAGCGTCTCGCTAATTTTCTCGCACTCATATACCGAGAACTTCGGAGCCCAGCGCTTTAGTTCTTGCTGCTGATAAAGCATGATGCTGTGATATATAGGCACTATGTATGTTCGCACTCAATAAGATTTGCAACTCGCAATACATGACCAGACTAGCACCAACGCTGCACGATGGCATTGCCATAAAAATAATCACCAGGTTAGCACTTGTTAGTACTTTTTACCCACTTAATGCTTAATGGCATCGCTTTGGAGACCTGAAGTCCCTTCCATTCCAGACGGTGTGTTGGAAATAATATTCATCGCAATTGGGCACCTCGCGTTCACAAGCGCGCAGCTGATTAATCGAGCGCGAGTACGGTAGTCACGTCTACATTCACTTTCACTACGCCCTCTAACGGGAGTCGGGAAGCAATGAGCGTGGTACGCACTCTCGCAATGCTTTGCGCACCGTCAAAGCCAGACGCGGACAATTTTTTTTTCTATTTCGCGCCATCGCTACGCTCGTCCTTTGAGCGGAACGAGTACGAAGAGAAATGGAAGGCGACCACAGTCGAGCGAAATAAGTCTTGTCGGAAAGAACTGCGCAAAGGAGCTACGCCATCGGGAGTATTGGAAGAAGGCCCCCGATCAAGCGACTCGCTCATGCATCCAAGCGGCAAGTGTGGGAAGAATGTAGAGCCCCGGTGGTGGTGGCGGCACCTGGATTTTGTGGAAGACACCCTTTGTGAGCGTAGGATAGTGTGGTGGTGTTGGAGGAAGCAAAAAAAAAAAAATAAAAAATGAGGAGGAGAGCGGAAGAGGTAGGGAATGAAGATGAAGAAAGCTGCCCTGAAAGACGAAGTAAATCTGCAATGTTATTGGTGGAAACGAAACTATGACATGCAAAAGAAATGAACGATCAACGTTAGAGGCACAGGGAAGGAATGAAGAAATAAGTGGAAGTAAGATTGAACGGAAGAAGAAGGCAAAGAGGGATAAATAAATGAAAAAAAAGAGGCCGTTCCACGTCATAATAACCACTCGACCGCCATGCTGTATGGGTCATGAAGATTAGGTGGTTTAAATACAAGCAGTCATGATCGTAATCATTTCAAGCATCACCATTATGACTTGCAGTGTCATCACCATCGTGATTTAGTTTCGCCGCTTTCACGAAGAAAAAAAATGACGATGGTGACACTCTGATGATGACGCAGCACTGCTTATAGCCATTAGAGCGGGTGTGAATACTCTTTTTGCCAGATAGTGTCAGTTAGCGCTTGAACCTTTAGTGAGAGCACAGCTGACGAATAAGCCCTCGCATACTACCTGAGGGAACTGACTCTGCCGGAACGAGACTGTCTCTATGATCGAATGAAGGAAAGGAGAGAATTATTGGAGGCTCGTTTGCTTGTTTGACACAGCCTTAAACACCCTTAACGTGACGCCGTCTGACACAAAGAAACAGTGTTGCACACTGACCCTCATTGCTAAGAGTGACGCTGACCAATGCTCTCAGGGTTCACACACACGAATTCCCGATAAGGGGCCGACCGCCATGGTAGGTCAGTTGGTGGGCGTCGGACAAGTTTTCCGATGGTCGCAGGCTCGGTCACCACCAGCGGCATGTTGTCTTTTCGTCCACTATGCATTATTCACATCTGTTTCAGAACTGCTACGATGCACTTAAGAACAGTACAATTACGTCATCTATACCTTCGTTCGCTTCATCTTCTGCTGGTTTTCTTTAAGGTTGCAACACACCAAATAACGAGCCCTAAAAAAATTCTCTTCCTTCACAACTAGTACCAATACTACCGCTGCTACTACAAAGAAGACGACGACGATGACGACGACAAGACGAAGAAGTTGAATGGAGAAAAAAGGAAAACAAGTAGAGACATTCTTTTTCTGAAATGATAAAGCAACACAGCAGAGTGAATGGAAGCATACATAATTAAAGGAAAGGGAAGAATGACGAGCGATAAAAAGAAATAAAGGCAGAGGAGGTCTTCCTGAGTGTATCTACGCAGGTGAACCAAGAACCAGGTGGCCGGTTTCTTATCGGTGCTACAGCTTGCATGGCTGGCAGTAATGATCTTTTGTATTGTTTTTTTTTCCCACTTTCTCGTCGAAATTGAAAGCATCATGGTTTCAGCCTAGGAGATAGCAAAAGAATAGGGGGATAACGCGCTATTATTCTTAAGATGAGCGACCTACAGACTAGGAAATTGAATAAGACCCGCGATTTTTTTTAATTTTATGTGGCACTGTCTTGAAAAAAAAAAAGAATGTTCGTGTATATTTTAGGATATGTCTTAAGTGGTGACGAGCAAAAGTATAAAATAAAATGATAACGACAATGTATCAGATTGCTTGCCGCGGTGCAGGCTCATAAAAACCAGGAGGCCTTCGGCTTTTTGTCTACTGAGTGAAGTTAAGAATTTGGAAAGATGGGGGACAAGGTTTTAGGGAAAATAGCATAGATGAGGAGCAGGAATAAACGTTTATTGTGTGAAGCAGGGATTTTTCCTAATGCATAAAAACATAAGAAAATAATGGGAAGCTACAAAAAGGAAAGTTGCAGAAGTGTTGAAAATTCTCGCTCATGCAAAGCTGTGGATCAAATAGCTTTTAATGAGAATGTCCAAGCAATCTGAAAAAAAAAAAAAACCAAAGTCGCGAAAGGTGCATGGTTTAGGCTGTCTTCGTTGTTCTCATCTGTAGCTTTCCGCACTTGTGGAGAAAAGGCTTCACGAATTCGCTATCTTAACTCTTTTTTTATTGCATTCTATTAGAGTGTGGAGACCTTTCGAGGTTTAGGCTGTTGTATGCTGTCGTTCCATAAAGAGACAAGGACGCACAAGAGAAAAAAATGTTATAAGGTGTTACGACACCCCGAACGGGAGCCTTGTTTTTGCGGCTGATGACGATTAAATGTAGTGATTTGTAATGGGTGGACTTCTAAAGCCTGCCCTTGTCGCCCAATTTACATGTTTTGACAACTGACAAGATTCTACGCTTCTGTCAGGCAATATGACATGCGTTGAGCAGATTTATACTTTCACACGACGTTCGTACAGTGCCATTTACGAAAGCAATTTCAAGCAGTATAGCATCGCTTTGTCATACAAACACCTGCTTGCCCCGCAAACGGCCTGGGTGTGATACTCCCTCAAACTGAATATTGTTATTAAATTTATTTGAATATTTTTCAATATTTCGGTCATTGACAAGATGATAATTTTTGCCGAAGACGTATGTACGCTGTAAGTATTCTATCATGTTGCGCTCTTCGTAGTCTCTGTTATTTTCTCTTTTGTTAAGCTTCCTAGCGTGGTCAAGAAAAAGAACAAAACTATATCTTGAGGGAAGGGGTAGAAAAGGGGTACACGGAACCATGTTCTTTGGGGCCCCAAGTCCAGGGCTCCACTGGATTGCGCCGCTCTTCTAAAAGACTGAGATGCACGACATGCACAGGCGTTTGTGCATGTCGTGACTTTTGTCTTTTGTGCGATAAGTGTTAGATTAGGCGAGTGGCGCAAGGCATTGTGCCTGTCGTGTATTTTTGTCTTTTGTGCAAGATTTTTAGCGCTTTGAAGCTTGTAATTATGGATTACCAATTAGCCCGAAGCAGCGCATTGCTCACTTTATATCTCTCTGTCAAATTATATGTCACTCAATTTATATATTATAGCGCAACGATCGGGTAACAGATGTGAGACACAGAAAAAAAGTGCCGCCACATCCACGAAGTGAATGATGATGAGTGGGCGAAGCTCCGGAGGTAAACCTGGTAAACCATGAATCCTCCGTACATTTTGCCCACTCGATTTTATTGCAACGCTCCCCCTAGCGTGCGTCGCCGCACTATATCGAACGATGACACGCGCCATATGTGGCATCATTCCTATTTTATAACACCTCGCATCTTTCATAATCAACTACACGTACCGCTGTCTAGTTTATAACATCTTGCATCTTTTGGATGGATGGATGGATGGACGGACGGACGGACGGACGGACGGACGGACGGACGGACGGATGGTTGGATGGATGGATGGACGGACGGACGGACGGATGGATGGATGGACGGATGGATATGGCTGTACCCTTTAGATCGGGCGGTGGCTAGCGTAATACTTAATGCCGTCAGCTACAAGTACCGCCATCTAGTGAACACTGCAAGAACTGAACGAGAGGTGGCTACATACAGGGGACGCACAGCCCACGCCTTAAGGAGCTTCGCTCCTAAAAAAGGTTTAAAAATAGACTAATACCACTCATATATTGTGACAGAACAATGCAAAACACTTACAAACTCCAACCCTGTATACTAAAGACGGTGACTTCAACGTACACATTATGGACCTTAGCATCTAGCTTCACTGACTATTCACAATTCACTTCGTGTAGATGCGTGAATTTTCCCTCAGCTCCTAGCTAACAACTGAAGGAGTAATTATTACTAGTACGACCAAAATTAGGAAGAAAAAAAGACAGAAACAAAGAGATGGTGCAAGAACCCCATGAAACAGAAAAAAGCGCGTCGCCACTTCAAGAGCAAGCCTTGACTTCCCGGGGAAAACGATGGACGCTTAGCACGACGCGAGTATGAAAAGAAGAACATTGTGTTATATTATGTAGATTAGATGGATACCCGGGAAAAAAATTGGGCCCCAGCTCAGAATGGCAGAAATCTTCCGATCACTCCTTTCAAGAAGAGTAAGCAGCTGAAGGAAGAAGAGGAAAAAAAAAATTAAAGTGCGATACAGTTGCGAAATATTGCAAGCTCAGAGCAGACAAAAAAGCGAGCAAACGCCATTTGCGCATAATTTGAAAGCAGATGAAGTTGCCGTTCCTCTTGCACAGCTTAATGAATGCACTGTGGAAAGAGCGAAGAATGAAAGAAGAAAAAAAGAAAGCCGCATGTAGGCTGAGGATCGAGTGTATTAGACAGAGTGAATGAAGGAAAAGTGAATGAAGTTTGGGTAACGCACGGGAATATTTTTGTTGTTTTTTCGACGCCGGAGAGTGACACGGCTCGATAAGCAGCAACAGCAGCAGCAGCTTTGCCGGTGACAGAAGAACAAATATGGCACCCCTACTTTGCATTTGCACTCGCAACACGAGCGTAATTAGGAAGCATTAATCAGCCGGCGAACACGGCCATGCGAGTGTCGTGTGGCGAAGCCAAAGAGCGGCTGCTTTTGTTTGCGAAACCCAGCTGCAAGGGCACACTCGACGTCGCCACCATGCGTGTTCGGTTGAAGGCTGTAGAAGTTAGATATTTTTTCATTGATTTTTTTTCTCTTTTAGCATATGTGCGTCGAAGAATCCTGTCGTCGCGAAACGAACTGTTCGATTTTTTCCCCCATTATTTCCCATTAGGCTCCTTCAAGGATTCCAATAGAGCTGGACTGAACAGAAGTAAAGCTGACAGTGATAACCCTATAACTACGTCGAAAGACTAGCTCTTGGTTTTGTAAAGAGTTCGGATTATGACGACTCGATAAATGAAAGCAGTGATGAAACTGGTGAAAAGACAACTGCAACTTAATTTGGCATCGCAATAAAACGCACGCTTTTTACACCGCGCACATATAAGGGAGTCTGTTAAAAAAAAAAAAAAACAAACTGCCAGGTCTGCGCACGGAACGCGCAGCAAAGTCACAGCGAAAGCTCGAAAAGTGGACTTTCAAAGTCTTTTTTTAACATTCTTTGGATAAATGCTACAAGCACACTTGCTGGGTACCCGCTACACCATAAATAGTCATAATTTTTGTTTAGTGAATCACTATGCTATCTTTCGTCATTCATCAAAGAAGCATGATATCCGCTACAGACTTGTAAGAAATTTTGTTCACATTTTTATTCAGTGGCTTGACGACGATATATCGTGAAAGTGGGTATGCGCCAAAGTCGATAGGTGATTAAGAACAAGCTTTTGTGATGGGTTGGAGAACTGGACGACCCACTGGTTACGCGATTTGCAATGTGTTACGCCTGGTTGTTTTTTGCTGTTCTGAAATGCATTAATACTCATACTAACACGCCCCGCCGCGGTGGTCTAGTGGCTAAGGTACTCGGCTGCTGACCCGCAGGTCGCGGGTTTGAATCCCGGCTGCGGCGGCTGCATTTCCGATGGAGGCGGAAATGTTGTAGGCCCGTGTGCTCAGATTTGGGTGCACGTTAAAGAACCCCAGGTGGTCTAAATTTCCGAAGCCCTCCACTACGGCGTCTCTCATAATCATATGATGGTTTTGGGACGTTAAACCCCACATATGAATCAACTTATACTAACGCAAGTCGTTTCCCGACATCAGCACCTGCCTAAAGCAAGTTTGCAACGGAATTTCAAGCATCTGCATGGCTCTGCGATAGAATGCTGAGCTGGCAGTCACAGGGCCCTGGTTCGAATCTCATTGTGTTCTTGGTGTTTTCATTTACTGAGTTTTTTTTCTTATTTCGTGCAGCCCTTGTGATTTCATAACAGTTTTCGCAAAAAAAAAAACAAAAAACAGCAGCATTTTTATAGAAAAAAAAAACCGGGGTGGATGATGGCGTGTGCACGTCTTACCTGCTACACTTCTTTATTTCTCTCGCATTGCACAATGATTCCTGCCGACGTTTGCCATCCTTCATGGGGACCTTCGTCCAAGTACTTAAGAATACAATTCAGTTGCTACATGTAATAGCGACGGTCATGCGTTCATATCCAGACAAGTAATAAAACGTGACAAAGCGAAATGACAAGTGACCTCCAGACAAGATTGCCGCATCAAAAACGGCTGACCCCGACGAGCCCACGCTCGAGAAATATCGGTCGAGAAGCTTAGGACTTAAAAAATTCAGAAACGTAAAGAAAAAAAATGAAGCTAAGCAGAAAATAGCAACATGAAAATTTTTGGGGTTGGATGCATGGAGGAATGGGGGGGGGAGGATTCTTGCAACTGAACTGAATTGACGAAACAAAACCAAACAGTTTCTTTTACTGTGTGAAGGCCTACGAGGAATTCATTTAAAAGCTAAATTTAAAACAAAATTTCAGTGGCACGTAAACGAACCACCGGAAAGCGCCGTCACGGCCTTCCCTAGCGCTGCTGCTCTCATCATTGCTTGCATGAAAGTAGAAAAAGAAATGGTGTGGCAAAAAATCTTCAGAGTCGTTGCTCAGGGAATGAAGTGTAATGTCGGCCTAAACTTTAACTATTGTGTGCAGATGCCATGTTTTTGTCTCTCAGCGCTATATTAAGAAATAAAGCTACAAAAAATTGCTTCGTGGACATGGGATTCGTGGGTATACACTTGTCCTCTTCCTTTTTCAATATTAATATAGTCGTATGGAAAAGATACAGACAAAAAACTGCCACTCATGCACGATAGCTAAAGATTTGGTAGACTTTAAATGATGGCGTCAACAACAACAACAACAAAAAAAGAAAACACGTGCAAAAGTATGAACCCGCTACGTTGCGGATTATCTTAAATGTGCCGAAAAATAGCAGCAGGCCTAAGCTTTTTATCGGCGTCGCCTGGTCGGACGCGCTCAGTGGATTCGGAAATGAGGACTCGGAAAAAGCGGCTTCTTTGTTTCGCGCGGCCTCGAAGCTGGCGTGCGGCCTTCTCCGCTGCAGCATCTGTATCCTTTTCCCTTCCTTTCGCGCCCGTGTTTAAGCAAGCTCTGGTGCGAGCCCATGGCACTAAGGCGGTGTTTAAAACCAAGGGTCTCGAAGGTCCTCACGCACACTCGTGCTACGGGCCAGCTCATCTACGTGCGGCTTTCATCACGCTGCGTCACGTGAAAGAACAGACGCGTAGACTGATGAAAGTTTCGTAGTTTGCAGTCGCACCGATAAGACGGCGTTAGGAAAATTAGAAGAAAGAAGAACAGCCTGCAGTCGACACGTGTGTTCAGCAGGTGTTGTTTTTAAACCCCACACAGTGGGAGTTCTAATGAATGGAGCTTGCAATGCCGCAGGTGCTTCACATAAAAATTTGCTTCCCAGGGGTGGCTATGCTTTCCTTACTTATAGCTGAAGTTGAACAACCTACAGAGTCTACTAACACTTGAAGAGATAGATAGATAGATAGACAGATAGATAGATAGATAGATAGATAGATAGATAGATAGATAGATAGATGATAGATAGATAGATAGATAGATAGGTGGATGATAGATAGATACATAGATAGATAGTTAGATAGATAGATAGATAGATAGATAGATAGATAGATAGATAGATAGATAGATAGATAGATATTGCTACGTATTTGCTACGTGACAATATTTCATTTGTTGAACAGGCTCAGAGCTCAGTCTGAACTGCAGCACTTTTTCTGCGCATCTTATCATTCTGAATAAATAAACACGGAAAGGCATTTGCATGTTATACAGCGATCATTTTCGTCTTGCGAGGTTGTTGACGTGCCGTAATTAGTCTTTGTTGCACTACTGACAATAATATTTTGATTTGATCTGTCTGGTCTGTATCCTAGAGTAAGTCACCTCTTTTTGCTGGTTGAAACGAGGGCACGTATTAGTATATAATCAGACGACGATTTCTTTGCCCCACAAGACACAAAGTTGCATCATCTCTACAGACATGTCTATATAATTCATTATTTTCTTCTGTTGTCATTGTTCGCCACTCTCTTCATTTATTCAACATATATCGGCCAACTGGAGTCAGCTAACCCTCTTATCTTTCTCATCATCGCAGGTTTATCATCAGGCCATAGAGGCCGAAGGACTTCGACTTCCGAGACTGACGATGGACTGCTTGACATGGTAATCTAACTAAAAATTGAAATTTTCCGCGTGAACTGTAACAAGTCTAGGGTTTAAAGTGTAAAAAAAATCTCATTCTCCCCCATCCCACCTTTCTTTTTCAATTTTCGATCTCCAAATTTTGCGCGATTTAGCGAGAAGCCTCGTTGTAAGTGCCAGTCAAGCAAATTTGTCAAGAGAACTAATACTAGCTTCCTTTTTTTTCATTCATGAATAGTTACTGAATCACGCGAAGTCGAAGCAATTTGAGGAAAACTGGGCAGTGTACTTTACGGAGCTTCGGACTTGATGGGGAACCCTAGGCATCCTACCTATTATATTTCTTGGGACTAATCAATAAAGTGATTTTCACTTTTTCACTATCAGTGTGCCACTTCACGCCGTGATTAGCCCAAGCGAATACCGTCAAAGCAGGTGGGAGGACAGCTCTTTCTTTCTTTCTTTCTTTCTTTCTTTCTTTCTTTCTTTCTTTCTTTCTTTCTTTCTTTCTTTCTTTCTTTCTTTCTTTCTTTCTTTCTTTCTTTCTTTCTTTCTTTCTTTCTTTCTTTTCATCTGCCACCTTACATGGCCACAGGTGAATCTGGAGTTGCCCGGTACGCTGTACATATTGCGGGGGGCCTCCTCTTCTTCGTCAGCAAATTATGGCGCTTCCCTCAAGTTGTGGACACTCGCTCGCTCGAGTGTTTATGCTCGCGGACGCGTTTGGCCAAGTGGAGAAGGAAGAGAAAAAAAAAACGTCGTCGCTTCAGCGTGCATGTGTCCAACACATCCGACAGGAAGAGAGCGCACACGGCGTCAAGAGGACGGCGTTTCGGGGGACTTGTTTGCCCAGTGGTCCCGCGTGGTCCTCTCATTAGGGCCGCCGCCTCCTCGCTCCATTGTGTGCGCCTCTGCCGTAAGGGCGCGTGCGAACGACGCCTCCTTTCGGCTCGGTGAGCGTCATTGACGAAGTTGCGCGCCTGGCCCCGCGCCAATAGAATGAGGTGATGACGACGACGACATCATTTCCACGTGTTGGGGACCGTGTTCGCCGTTTGCGCTCCACTTCTCGGGCGAAGAGGCACCGGTCGCCGGGACTGATTGAGGCCGCAGCGACACCGGAACCTGCCGGTGCGAGTGACGGGAGCGCCGTAGTCAAGACTCGCTCGAGTCGATGTCGACGCCTTGCGTTCGCGAGCACTGATCCGCGAGGTTATTCATTATTGCCAGAATCTTTTCTTCATCGGCAAAATACATTTGAAGGAGTTCCTGTGAATATTGAAAGCACGGTTCTTCTCTCAATTCGCTCTCTGACTCGGTGGTACAATGGTTGGTCACTGTGGTCGGCTGCTGCCAAGAAGGTGGCGGGTTCGGCATCGATAGTGGCGGTCGCATTTGGAGGACCATGTGCCGTGTGATCTTACAGCGCATTATAGAATAACAGGTGGTCCAAATTTCTGGAGCCATCTATACTACGGCGTGCCTCACAATCATATCATTGTTTTGGCTCGTAAAATCCATAATAATATTGTTGTGATTATCATCCCTTTATTGGCCTTCAAGTGACTCAATTAGTCGCTGTGTATTCATGAAATAAGCCTCTTAGAAATGCGTGCAATGGAAGTCATTATTACACCAAATACACTGCGATCTAAAATAATGAGGTTACTTAGCATATTCACCATCTTATTTGGTAACTTGAGGGCTCAGTTTAGTTCATAGCAATCGTTAAAACATGTGTACTGCTGTGTTATGTCAGAAGGGACTTTGAAGCGGTGCCTTTTGAATATAGCGAGGATTCACGATACGCTTCAAAAATGACGACGTAATGTTTTCGCCAGCGTCCGCACCTGCCAGGTGTGTGCTTTTTTAATTAGCCCCATCGTAAACTGGAGGATAACACAGCCTAGAGCCCAGCATTACCGTTGCTGGACACCAGGCATTTGGTTTCATTATTCCCCATTTAACTCTAACAAATCTAAATGCATGTCAATAACCCGGCGATCTATTTCTCCCCCCTGTACCTACAGAATTAACGCCGTTCCCCTCCAGCATGTCTCTTCATATAAGTACCTCGGCGTTTACATTACCAACAATCTATCTTGGCACACGCATGTTACCTACATCTGTAATAACGCTAACCGAACGCTAGGATACTTACGCCGCAACTTTTCTCGCGCTCCGCTGTCCCTCAAAATTCTATTATACCGATCACTAATTCGCCCAAAGCTTGAGTACGCGTCCGCTATATGGGATCCCGTGCAGCAAAATTTAATTAACGCGTTAGAATCTGTTCAGAACCGCTCGGTTTGGTTCATTTGTTCTAATTATTCCCGTACTGCTAGCATATCAGAAATGAAATCTAACCTTGACCTACCCAATTTAACTGTCCGGAGGAAACTGGCGCGACAGCATTTTTTTCATAAGATATTTTTTCACAATCCATCAATGAAGCGAGACCTCATTGCACAACCGTCATACCACTCATCGCGCATTGATCATCAGCATAAGGTTGCCATTCCGTTTTGCCGCACCAAATTCTTTTCAGCAGCCTTCTTACCGAAAACAGCCGCTGATTGGAACCACCTTCCCTCTTCCGTTGTATCAATAACAGACCCTTTGTTATTCAAGACTGCAATTTCTCAGCAATGCTTGTAACTATACGCAGTTTCCATTATCTATCTTTGTCTTGTATGTGCTTGAATTCTTATACATTTTTAGTTGACTTATGTTGCCTTCCTGATTTGCGCATCTGATACTTGTTTCTTTATTTTGTCTTTTTTCTTGTGTGTTATATATGTTGTACCCACCCCCTCTGTAATGCCCTACGGGCCCTGAGGGTATTCTAATAAATAAAATAAATAAATTTCATATTGCCACAAGGCAGTAGTGGGATTGGGGCATAAAGCGGTAGAGGGTCTCTGCCTGAAAGAAAAGACTACGAAGTGGATAGAGACTGGTCCCAGCCCGCCAGTGTGCCAGGCATTGCCGTCGCGCGTAATCATCGTAAATATCGGCAAATATACGTTTCCTTGTAAGAATATATTAAGGAGTACTTAACCTGCACTCAGTGGGTCGAGGTGGTTTTTGCAGTATGTTACCGCAGGTGCCTCTGTTCTATAGTGATTTTGCGAGTGTAGATAAGAGAGAACGCAACGTTGAGTCTTACATGCAGAGTACCAATTTACTTGTACGATTTATTTTACACTATAAAAGCGTGCAGATACAAAGCTTGTGCGACACACGTATAAAGAAAAAAATCCACTATGCGCAAGAAAAAAATCCCATTAGTTTTCAAATCAACTCACATATCCTTTTCCGGATGATACCACGATAAAAAGAACCGGCACTTAAGGAGCTACGGCGTACTTACGAGGCAACAGTTCTAAAATCCGTGCGCTAGCCGATTTGTATGTCACGTTGTGGACAAATAGCGATGCTTAAAATGCTTCGTCGGCGGCCAACCTGCCAGTCATGCTCTCAGCAGTCATGGGCAGACCAGTCAAGCCTGCGTCGCTAATGATGCATCAATACTGCATCGCTGAATACAACATGATGGTATAGTCGTTGAATATAATACTTTGGCCGTGTCAAGTTTACCCGTCATTGTAATTCAGTTGTTAAAGTGATAGGCAGCCTCGGCGCAGTGAGTGTAATGATTTCCAGGCATAGGAAGTCCAGTTTGGCTAAGTTCATCTGATATTTAAGTCTTCACCATAAAGAGATCCTTGATTACATTTCCTTTACCTTTCTGGCTGCATGCTCTCTATGTTGACCACTGAGCCTGTAAGAGAATTCGCACGAAGTTTTATTCGTAGGAGAGCATGAGAAGATCGGTAGGCTGCTCGCTTTCGTTAGAAAGCTGTAAGCTATCGTGGCTGTTTGACAGGAAAAGCCCGTATACACAAAGAACGCAAAGACAAGTATTACAGAGAACTATTTATGAGGAGGCTGACAACGGCCACCTGTAAGTATATAAATGTGACGTACTGCTCAGAAAGTAGACAATAGAAATAGAAGTTAGTGATAGAGGGTATTGAAGTAAAGTGAAAATAAATAACGGGGTTACAAGCCTCAAAGAGGATACTTTACAGAAAAGCTTACATATTGTGAAGAGAAACGTAGATACATCCTTTCTGTCATCTCATAGCCATTCCAGCCATTTTGTCGCGTTCATTGTAATGCCAAACTCGTCGAGCGCACTCGTATTAGAATGTTTGAAAAGAACAAGCTCGGGCGTATTTATTGTTTATTTTACGGCAAACCCATTCCCACGGGAACACACGGGGTAATGCTGTATTCACAAGGTGAAATTAATGCATCCCGCTGAAATCTTAAACGACGCAAAAATGCTTCAAAACGTCCCTGTAGATGCGACATCGTACATTGTGTATGATTCACGGGTGCTTCCAATGAGCGTCACGGACACACCCGAAATTTCGTTTTCCCTTTTCGATGTTAAGTTTTAGCAATATATTTTCCAACGTGGAACGTGAATCCAACGTTTATGAGATTTGCGAAGCCCTCAGAGTAGGGATGCGCTCACCTGCAGGCGCGTTGTGGCCGGTGTCCGAACGAAAAGAGATTGCAGCCTGCACCGACGTCGGAAGCGCTGAAAGAAAAAGACATAAAGAAAAGCTACAGAACAAGTATTGAATTCACGCTGCGGAAACATGGTTTCCTTTGCATAAACACACGAAGTATTGCACTGGCTTGATACTTGCCCGTATCTCGGTTTGGTATGTTAAGATCTTATTTCACTGTTTTTTGGGAGAGTGAGTTTAGCCTCGTCATACAACGACGGATTACAAGCGTTAAGGTTGCACTTGCACTCACTATTAAGTACATGCGCCCCGTGAAGTGACTTTTTTTTTAATTTGTAGCTTCAGTCTTACATGTTTCTGTTATTGCTCACCAAGCATAGTGATTCGGACCTCCTTGATTCTGCATGTGGGTCCTTGTTCTGATAAATAAATAAATAAATAAATAAATAAATAAATAAATAAATAAATAAATAAATAAATAAATAAATAAATAAAAAATTCCCAAGCATTTCCCCGAGGGTGAACATGGTTAAGTGCGAATGCACGGGGTGATGCTATGAGGGGTATTTATTAATTCGCACTATTATATTTATTAATCACACTATGGTGCCTTTATGGTGTAATGGTTCCTGGGAATCGCAATTTGATCACACGGGGGAGTTTACGTTAACTCACTGGCGAATGCCAAAGGACTTTAACTTTACTCCCCCTCATAGCATCACCCCGTGCATTCGCACTTAACCATGTTCACCCTCGGGGAAATGCTTGGGAGTTTTATTACTGATGATGATGATTAAAGTGTAATTAATGAATTTATGTGTTGTTTGTCATGAAGAATTTGTACACAGATACAATATATACGAAGTATTATTTATTTACACTTCACGACGCGTCCGGACGAGCAAAGTCCAGGGCTCGCACCCTCTCCCGCGCGGCACGTTCACTGACTCGAACGGCTTCGGGAACGTCCACTCGCCGTTGACGATTGCGAGCGGCGTCTTGACGCCGGCCTTCATCGCCCTTCTCCGCCTGACGCTTGCGTTGTCGTTCCGCTTCTTGGGCCGCGTTCGCGGCTCGATGCTTACGCCTCATCTCGGCCTCGCGAGCGCGCAGTTCACCATCCGCTGCACGCTTCGCCCGCTTGTCCTCGGCCTCGCGAGCGCGAAGTTCGGCATCCTCTGCACGCTTCGCCCGCTTGTCCTCGGCCTCGCGAGCGCGCAGTTCGGCATCCTCTGCACGCTTCGCCCGCTTGTCCTCGGCCTCGCGAGCGCGCAGTTCGGCATCCTCTGCACGCTTCGCCCGCTTGTCCTCGGCCTCGCGAGCGCGCAGTTCGGCATCCTCTGCACGCTTCGCCCGCTTGTCCTCGGCCTCGCGAGCGCGAAGTTCGGCATCCTCTGCACGCTTCGCCCGCTTGTCCTCGGCCTCGCGAGCGCGAAGTTCGGCATCCTCTGCACGCTTCGCCCGCTTGTCCTCGGCCTCGCGTGCGCGCAGTTCGGCATCCGCTGCACGCTTCGCCCGCTTGCACTCGGCCTCGCGAGCACGCAGTTCGGCATCCGCTGCACGCTTCGCCCGCTTACGTTCGGTCTCACGAGCCCTTCGCAGCGCCGCCTTGTCTTCCAACGTCGGCGAAACCACCGCGGTACCGTCACCTCCAACGACGGGTGCAGTGCTGGCATTCGGTTGTACTGCATTCGTTGTTGATGGTAGCGTTGCCTCAGGGACATCCATCGCACGACCCGCTCTCGACGGGAGACTGAGAGAGAAGGCGGGCGCGCGAAAGAGAGGGGTGCGCGCGCAGCTGCAGCGAGCGAGGAGAGCGGAGGAGTGAGCGAAGGGGAAGGGGGTATAAGGCGCGTTACTTACACCGATATCAGCGTCGCGTCCGTGGCTTATTCGGTAGAGCGTCGCGCTGCGGCCCGCCAAGTCCTCTTTCTTTTAAAGATAGAGAGAAGACTGCGGACGCCGCCGACGGCGGTGGATGGTTTGTGGTCGCTTATAAAGTGTATTCACACCTAATAAATAAATAAATAAATAAATAAATAAATAAATAAATAAATAAATAAATAAATAAATAAATAAATAAATAAAATTTTGCAGGTACACTTTAAACACTACCTCCCGTATTCAAAACAATCCTCGACTCGACTTTCACCCTTCACTTGAGAGAGTTGAGCACTGTGCCGCTGCTCGGCTGAAATTGACGCTGCGCTGCTCGAGAATCGCACCACATTATTGTTGATATGCAGTGACTTGCCGTGCCTAGAGAGGGCGCTTCCATCGGCTTTCTCATTTCTCTTTTGGTTCATTAAGTATTACGGCTTGGTGGCGCTAGCCACCGCCTGTTCTAAAGGGTACAGCCTTATCCATCCATCCATCCATCCATCCATCAAGTGAAGGTGAAGCGTTAAGTGAAGGGACGTTCGAGAATACGGGGGTACATCTGACAGGCGAACAACCCTGACATTGCCAGACATGTCACTATAAATATTAATCACATCACTCATGATTTTACTTTTTAGTACGTTGCAGATAAAATACTAAAGATGAGTAGCTAAATTGTGTCGCTCACACGGTAACAGGTGGAGTATTGAAAATATGTGCACCTGACCACACTACGCGACAAATATAGTCGTACTCGTCAGACGGAGTACTTTCATATGGGTATAACCGATATTTTGTTTGCCTGGGTTATTACGTGCCGAAACGACGATATGACTATGAAGAGGGCCGTGTTGGAAGGCCGCTGTATTGGAAGGCCCCGGAAGGCCCCACCTGAGGTTCTTTAACATGCATCTATATCAAAGTACACGGACCTCTAGCATTTTAGCCCTATGAAGAATGCGACCGTCATGGCTGAGATCAAAGCCGTGACCTTTGGGTCAGCAGGTGAACACCGCAACTGCTATAACACCGCGCCAGCTAGCATACATGTTATATTCACATGAAGTTACATGGATGACTTGGCTCTGAATTAAGTGTTGATAGGTGCTGGTCTGGAATCTTCGACAGGCCTAAGCTTGCACTCCAGTGAGTCTATGTTCGCGGTGATGGGGTACAGTGTGATAACTAGTAATTTTGTTGACAATAGTGCAAAGCGTCCACTGAATTACTCTCAATAAAACATGTGTACTTGATGTACTTAGTAGCAGAGGCAAAAGAAAACATATAGAATTCAGGCTGAATAACTTACACAGTGTAGTTAAGCAAACCGGTAGGTGTTCTTTGGTAACGCAGTTTATATTGTAAATTACTCTGAGGAAAAAAAAGTTCTTTGCACGTTTTCAAGCTAGTTGAACTATTTGTTCTAGCCTTGCGTCTAACTAGCGAGTCCGTTTTTGCGGGTCGCCTGTCACTGAGAAGACTGGGTTGTCGTATCCGTGCAGTTTCGTAGAAGCTAATTAGTTCCTGAAGGGTTTCCTCGGTAATTGCTAATTGCAGGCGTGTTTTCTGCCACCCTCTAGCATTCACTTCGTCTTTCGAGTTTCCATTAGCATTGTAACGGGATATTTCGCTCGAACCGGCGCGAAGCTCCGATCCGTGAGCGTGCCGTTCGTTGTTTAACTTCACTCGCGCGACACGCGTCTGATCAGAGAGAGTCCTCGAACTTGGAGGGTGCTTGTGAAGACGCCGAGTGCAGTGAATAATTGAAGACGCAAGGAGTTCGAACCTTTACGTCGCGACTCCTGCATCCTCCATCAAGCAGAGGCGATATCACGTTCTCTATTCAAAATGAGCCCCTCCACTCGGAGTTCACATTTATTCAAGAGTTCATCGTACGCTTTTCAAGTGCTTAAGGACTCCTTTAAGGAGAGACGTCACTTTGCGTACAGGTAAACGTTAGAGGATCGAACTGTTTAAGTTGGACCGTACCACAAAGGGGAGTGGAGAGTGGCGTCACCAAATGAGGTAAAAAAAATGATTCGTAGTAGTAGTTGCGCAAAGTATACCCCATGCTTTGAAATATTTGTACACATGTCTAAAATTTATGAAGGAAGCCGTTTCTCAGCGCTTTTCATCGTTCACCTTCAAGAGTTTCTGTGACATGCTCTTTTGTTACAAATCAGGTGAGCTGCTTGTGAAGTACCTAGTATTTACCCAGTATTACCCAGTATTATTTACCCAGTATTTACCCAGTATTTACCCAGTATTATTTCCCAGTATTTACCGGCATACCTTCATATGGCGCTGCCTGCTAATTTTTGTTTAACCCAGTATTTCTTTCTTTCTTTCTTTCTTTCTTTCTTTCTTTCTTTCTTTCTTTCTTTCTTTCTTTCTTTCTTTCTTTCTTTCTTTCTTTCTTTCTTTCTTTCTTTCTTTCTTTCTTTCTTTCTTTCTTTCTTTCTTTCTTTCTTTCTTTCTTTCTTTCTTTCTTTCTTTCTTTCTTTCTTTCTTTCTTTCTTTCTTTCTTTCTTTCTTTCTTTCTTTCTTTCTTTCTTTCTTTCTTTCTTTCTTTCTTTCTTTCTTTCTTCTTTCTTTCTTTCTTTCTTTCTTTCTTTCTTTCTTTCTTTCTTTCTTTCTTTCTTTCTTTCTTTCTTAGACTCGAGTTCACACCCTTTAACGTTGTTTTCGTCCAATGGAGAAAAGTACTGCAGGCAAAGCACGCTTTACAGGGCAGCTGTAAACAAATAATTTGAACATACCAGGCGTGGGTAGGAGCTTACGTATGGTAGTTATTAACAGATAAAAGTTGGAGAGCGTAGAAAAGTGCAAACCAACTAATACGTGTGGTTACGTGCAATATTAGAGGAAGAAAAAAAAACAGTTCGCGTGACGAAGTAGGGTTACGGAGAGTGCTCAGCACAGTAGATACAGTTCTTTGGGCAATCTGTCATCTCTATCATATTTCCTCGCTCCTTGCCGCACGTGAAGGCTGTCAGGCCTCCTAACGCAAGGACGTTGCGTAGTGTAGAGCCGACCATCTTACACGCCAGCATTTGCCACAATGTGCCCAATTGTCGAAACTCCTCAGGCAGCCACGCTTACGGTGCACTTTCTCGGGGGCCGTATAACAATGAATCGCAACGTTTGTAGCTGTGGAATCTGACAGAGGAAGGCTCAGACAAAACTACCAGATCGGGTAATTTTCTGGAAGCTTCGTATTTTGTTTTTTTCTCTCGGAAACGTACGGCGGATGCCATTCTTCCTTGTCTATGTCATTTCCTTCATTTGTTTCAGGAACAGACAGGAATACTTATTTCATTCAGCGTGCTCTTTACATCAGCGTGTCTCATCTGTGCTATTCCATGTTATCTTGAAGACCTGAACCTGTCTGATATCACGGCTGCAAGCATCACGGCCAACAACAATGCTTCGACGATCAGGTATCACGAAAAAAAAATTCCTGAATAGGGCGTCAGTTGGGGGACTTTTGTTATCATACTACTCAAGTCGGGTAAACATAAATTAAGCGCAACACACAGTAAGTTAGTCGGCATTTTGATAGCCAAGCAGCATTTTATAGTTTCATCAAAGCGTGATAACAGTGCCTTAGTAATCTATGGTTCTTCACAGAAAGAACGATCTTAACTTTCTTCTAAAAAAAAGCATGAAGTGGAGTATAAACAAGCGGAATTGATATTCGAGTGTTGACTTCATTTCAGAGTGGTTGGTGTTTTCAACCATTCGCATTTGTGCGATAATTTTTGTGCGCGTTTTAGAAAGAAAAAAAAACTTCCCTACTGTGTTCGTCACTGGTATGATTTCTGCAGGAATAATTTTCTAAGCAACGTAAAGGGAACTTTTTTCCTGAACTACGCTGACAGGTTCTTCTCGGAGTCATTTCAACGTTGGTGTGTGTGTAACTATAATGCTTAAGCAATGGTTTTATAAATGTTTAATTTCCCATCACTATGCAAAACGAAACTGTGTGAATACACCAAGACGATCATGTTCACTGTTTAATTATCAGAGTACAGTAGTCTACAATATTTTAGGTGGTAAGGCCACGGAAAACAAGAATGCCTCGTTATGTTTGAGGCGTAAACCTTAACCCGGTAATACGAAAAAAAAAGTTTGGCACAAGTTTTTACGAGCCACCATCTCTTTTTTACTCCACATTTTCATATATATCACGTGCCCTTTTTTAAAATTCAATTTAACTTTTGCGCACACTTTGTCCTCCCCTTGAAGCCCGCTTTTAAAAGCGGGCGTGGGGTGTAAACACAGAAATGAGTGGGACCCTGGTGTACAGAACAAACTGGTTCACTGTTTATTGCTGTTACTCTTTGCTGCTTAACCTTTCTTTTTCCCTGTGTGTGTCTGGCTGCGAGGCGCCCACGTGCAAACGGACAGATAACTTTGGAGGCGTCCCCAGAGGAGCGCTGTTTTCTCTTCGAATCCGTTGATCGTACAGCCCAGCACTGTCGCGTCCTCGTTTCCGCGAACCAGCAAAGTTCTGGAACGCGCAGAGCTGCGCCGCAGCTGTACGATCAACACCACAGGCAAGTCGTGGTAGTGTGGGCGTGACAGGCGCTGTTTACGGTATTCCCGTGCTGAAGCGGCGATATTCTGAAGTGGTGGGTAGTGAGAAAAGAGAGTTTCGTGAACACTCGCTCTCAGGAGAGGGGTGCCTGTGGCAAATGCGCAAAACGGTGTAATGGTGAAATCTATGCCGGTTTTAAAGGGACACTAAAGAAAAAAATTTTGCGTGTTAGTAAAGTACTATTTTACAACCTCAAAAACACCCCTCTTACTGCCACATGATGCTTGATTAGCGAGAAAACGTGCGAAAAGAAAATGCGCGTGGAGACGCCACCGTGAAACTTCCGCACCAGACACCGTGACGTAGTAAAGTTTGAAGGCGCCTACGGGATCCTCCATAGCTTCTACTCGACAAAAATGAAGTACATTGTTATTTTTTGGTGATTTGTTGGTGCCTTACACCTAGCACACAATGTTTCAGAAAATTTCGTCGAGGCAATATCACTAATATACGAAAAAAAGAATACACTTTGTAATTTGTTACGTCACGCGTGAAGATTTCGGCACAGAATTTGAAAATGAAATTTATACCGTGATTTTCTCCGCTAATAATGTACTTACGACAGTGAAGCTTATAGAATCAAAATTTTCAGAGTGCAGTTTATTAATCTAAACCGCCCCGCCGCGATGGTCTAGTGGCTAAGGTACTCGGCTGCTTATCCGCAGGTCGCGGGATTGAATCGCGGCTGCGGCTATATATACTGCATTTCCGATGGAGGCGGAAATGTTGTAGGCCCGTGTGCTCAGATTTGGGTGCACGTTAAAGAACCCCAGGTGGTCGAAATTTCTGGAACCCTTCACTACGCCGTCTCTCATAATCATATGGTGATTTTGGGACGTTAAACCCCACATATCAATCAATCATCAATTAATCTAAACCAAGTAATTGTTTCTCTTCAGTGTCACTTCAATTGTAGAGAAAATACCGAGAATCATGACAAATTAAACTACATCCTGTCATTAAAATACACTGAGTGCCGAGCTAGTGAAACCACCGCGTCTTTCCCTCACCTATTTACAGCAATCACTGCAGCGCTTATAATGTATTGATGTTAGGCTTACATGTAAATGTATGCAATAAGATTAAGTTAAATCAAATAAAATGTTAATCAAATCTAAATGAGATTTGTGTGCAAATGTGCTAAAAATGAAATATTTGTACCGATAGCCTGCGTAATTAGAAGCGGATCTAAATTTTAAAAAAATATACAGGCATCAGCAACCTGCGACAGTGCTTTTACGTTTGTGGAGCTTGATATCTCTTCCGAAGGTCGCGTTGTCGATTTTAGGGTCACGGTGACCGCAGTTCGATGGAGGCGTAATGGTATTGGCCCGCGTACTTGTATTTAGGCGCACAATAAATAATCCTATGTGGCTGTAAACCTCCGGAGCCCCACACCGTGTGGCCTTCCTCATAATCATATCGCGGTTCTAAGGCGTGAAACCCCGACAATTGCTGTAACATTACGAATGTTAAGTAACACGCATATTTGATTACGGAGTGAGACATTATTGCACGCGTATACTAAATAGCTCACGCTTATGAGTAAACATACTTTATCGATGAAAATAGAGGTGTAACATTTAGCTGTACAGGAAGAAGCGTTCCCATGCAAGGTCGAAGTTACGTGTTACTTTAATTTTGACAGGCACAACGGTTCATGTTACTATACGGAAGTATTTTGATATAAGTTGAAGAAGTAAATAAACGAATGAATGAATGAATGAACGAATGAATGAATGAATTAATGAATGCAGTTATCCATGAAGCAATTTAAGGTGAAAGTAATGCAGTAGCGAAGCTCAGTCGTAACCACGAAAACGAGCACCACTCAATATGGTGCGCCAGGCTTTGGTAGAACAGGGACATCGAACTAAACGTGAAAGAAGGGCCACAAGGTAAGACGAGAATGATCTTGCAGCCTCGAAAAGTTTACTCTTTAAGCCGGCGCTCTGTACAAACCTATACGAGGGGCTGCATGTTTCGCCATTCCGTACACGACACGACGCAAGTTTGCGTTATGTTTACGGTTAACGGTGTAGCGCCGAAACAGCTGTACCGAGAGGTGGTGAGTGTTCTATATCTTGGTCTAAATGTAAAAAGAAAAGTAGGATGCCGACAAGTTGCTCCATTCCGCGAGCCGACTTGCTTTTATTTCGAGCCTACAGTAGTCGTGAATAGAAGGCGCAGGCAGAAAGGTGAGTGACACGTGGAATTCATCATCATGCGAACATAGCGGTATCACTCGTACGCCTCCGTTGCCATAGCGGTTGTTGGACGATGCTGCTGCCGCAGGCGGTTTCCCGACTCCGCCGGCGACATGTTGCTGGGATGCAAGCTATATACTGGCACGATGGCAGCACTCAGTCCTTTTCGCGAGGTAAACAGACCCGAGGACTACTCGTAATATAAGATGAGGCAATCCTGCCTCTCGTTGCCTCGGTGTTTGGCCGGGGAATGTACTATATGTTTGTTTTCGTGCAAGGAAGTCCAGATAGGCGCCGGATATAAGCTTTGCTTGTAGACGCTGTTTTTCATGCTGATTCATTTTTTTTTCTCTGCTGGTTCTCTTTATTTCTTGGCGACACAGTTGCCATGATGAGTTTGTGTGCTTTTTGAGGGCTGCGCATGCGGTAACTATGGAACGAGTGAGCGTGGCTTCGGCTTAGACAAAGTTTGGAATATCTTTAGAAGAGGTAGGTAATACAATACCAATCACTAGGGTACTACGCCCAAAACTAGGTTATGATTATGAGGTGAATTTAGGCCTATCGGGCTCTTTAACGGGACACTAAAGAGCAAAATGCTTCTTTGCATATTAGTAAAGTACAACTTCACAACGCTAAAAACACTACTCTTACTGCGACCTGACGCTTAGTAGGCGAGGAAACGCGCGATAAAAATGCGCATGGCTACACCACCTTGAGTTTCCCGTGCCAAACACCATTACGTAAGAAAGATCGAAGTCGTCTACTTTGTCCTACAGAGCTTCCAATCGATAAAATATGAAACGATTTGTAATCTGCGGGTGCCATAGACTTAACATAGAAAATATCAAAAAATTTCATCTAGGCAATGCCACAAAAATACCGAAAATATGGTTTGAACTGTCTCACGTCACCCACGGAGATATTGTAGTGAATTTGTCAAAAAAATGAAGCTTCAACCTTTATTTTCTCCGCTAATAACGAGCTTGTGACAGTGAAACATGTGGCATTGAAGTTCTCGGAGTGGAGTTTGTCAATCTAAATAAAGTCAGTGTTCCTCTTAAGTGTCCCTTGAACGGGCACCTAAATATAAGCACAAGGGCCTCAAGAATTCGCGCCTATATCAAAAATGTGGCCGCCACAGCGGGGATTTCATTAGGTGACCACCGGGTCAGCTGTGGAGCCACATAACCACTTGGCCACCCTGCCAAGGTGAAAGGTTAGGTGGGCTGAATTCACTCTTTCTCGCTTTTTGGGGCTTGCATAGTGATTACAGATATCGAAATATATGCTCCTGACGGCAGAAAACCTTCCTGCAGTGTGAATAGCTGTTGTGTGAGGGCGATTATGATCATGAATGCGGAGCAGTGGCTGTAGCGCTTGGCTTTAGATTCGAAGGTCACCGGTTCAATCTCGGCCAGTGCGGTCGCATTTCAATGGAGGAGAAATGGTATAGCCCCGTGTACTGTGCGATCTCAGTGCACGTTAAATAACACCAGATAAGTCGTCTCTAATAATATATTAGTCTTTAAACTTAAAACCCCGTATGATAATATTTATGCCTTAATGCGACCTTCGAATTAGACGAATTCTTTTGGGAATGACGAAAATTAACGCGATAGCCTTGCAGAGCTTGTTTCACTGAAATTACGGCTTCGGCATCGTTGATTGTGAGCGAAAAATCAAAATTTTGTCTACTACCGAAAAATAAAGAAAGATGGAAATTAAAATAATAAAAAAAATCTGTGGTTCGAGTGAGTATTAGAGCTCGGCTGAATTTCTAGCAAGTAGGTGTTTTACCATGTAGCTAGGCTATTGCTTGAAGCTGTTTAAAAAAAAAACACTATACGAATGTCATATATTGGGAGGAGTCTCCTTAAGGCAAGCTATGTAGCGTGGCACAAGCGTAGAACCGTGCCAGGCGTCATAGCGTGGGAATCGTACAACCAGTGGTTGTTTTGAAGAACCACCCATTAAAAGTTGCTCCGACGTATTTAATCATCATCAACAGTAGAGTTAGCAACAAAGTGAACAGCTGCGTAGGTTACCGTGTTGATTTATGGGTGCGCAGTGGGCCCTTCGCTTATTTGGAAAAGCGAAAATTATGCCGCAGCGGGCATTTGCCTCCTGTACGTGCAGTACGCATTCTAGGAAAGCTTAAAACGCCCATTTTTAGGCGCACAGCTCTTTGTTTCATTCACGGCACGGTTGAGACATGCAGCGAGAAGCGAAGTGAGGCTGGCGATTGTGAAGGCAACGTGCAAGGGGCCTGAATATCGTTATGACGTTCTACCCTTGAGGGCGATACTTGAGCTCCCGACCAGTGTAATTTTCTCTCATTTTTTAAATAAATCGTTTAAAACCCAAGCTTATCATCCCTTGTCCGTCGACTGGCGCCTTAATGACACGGCGTGTATCCACCTTTGTACGTGAGCACCTTAAGTACCTGAGGTAAGTCTGCTCGCTGTCATCTTATACTGTTGCTTCAGGCTGTGTATGCTTCCAATTTCTTGTCATTTTAATCCTCCTTTTACCAACCACTTTCCCTTTCAAGCAGCACAACGTGTCCCATTTCAAAGCGGTAATTTATTCTGGATAACGTATACCTGTTTCTCCTTTGAAGCCTGGACGTTTTCATCTTGCTAGTTTAATACAAAACGAAGTCTCTGCGATAGTGTTCTTTTGTTTTAAAGTACAGTTCCACATATATCTTGAATAAACACTGACGTATAATGAGCCAAGTAACGTACAGAAAAATGACAAACGACGTTAGACTGGCGTCCTCTCACGCTAGTCCGGTCATGTATGATGAAACATGTCTCTGCAGATGTGACTAAAATACGGACCAACAGCGTCTTACGTCCGCCTAAAACAGGCGTAATGTGTTTTGCAATGACCTACCCGAAACTGCATTCTCCAGAGAAACATTAGTAACGAGTCGCTGCGGTCTAGAAAGTTCCGGCTACGTGACAGTGTTAACCCAGCCGGGGATAATAATGACAGCTTCGCTCCGCAGGGTTACAGTTTCGTACGATGTAGTGACAACGGCGAAGGAAAGAGAAAACACAGCGTTTGTCGGTACGAGCGAAGTTACCAGGTGAAACGAGTCTGTCGAAAGAATGCACGAATCAGACAGAAAAAATAAAAGGGACGGGACAGGACTACCTGTCTCGAAAGCTGTGCGTCAGCTGGCGGCGTTGCCGAAATAGCGCATGTTGTGCCCGTCGTAATGGCGGTAGGCAAACCTGCTTTGGCCGCAGAGCTGCTATACAACGTACATTGCGCATTTCTCGACGTACATAGAGTGCTCCGGGTGGGTCTCATCAGCCAACGCCAGTTCGGTCGGACCAGGCCGAGGAGTTGCCGGCGTGCTTACGTTTGTGCGTGCGGTTAATTGTTTTTGCGGGTTTCGCGCTTCGGCGATTCCGGGCGGCCGAGCAGGCCTTAATGTCTGCAGGTCCCGCCGTGCGCCGGAGGCTGCTGCTGGTATAGCGTCTACTGCGATGGAGAATAAGAAATGACGTCGGCACCCAGAGAGCTCAGGGCTCAAGTCGCGCGCGAAGTGCTCCCACTGGAAAGATGGCGCGGGTGCAGTCTTCGCACTAACGGTCCCGCACACCTCTGGTAGATGGAACCATAGCGTATACCATCCATTTGCCTGGCGGCGGGTGTTGTAAATATTCACGTACGCTGTAAGAGAGAATGCCGAGCATTCTATCTTAGTTGTTACCGTCTCCTTTTTATGTTCGTCCTGACGCTGCTCCGTACGTTTTCTCGCTAGGCCAGTGTTTTGGCTCAAGGTAAGCAGGTTAGAAATCTGCTTCGCTCACAGTCTTGTAATTTTCTTACGACTAGAAGTTGCAGATGTCTTCGTACAGAGATGTCTTCGGAGTGGGCGTCTCCTTCGACGTTCGACTCACAGTGCCGCTTGTGAATCCATGGCAACGGTCACCGATCCGTGCTCGTATCGCAAACCCTTAAGCTCAAGTCTGCAGGCCTCTAAATACGGTCATTTGTCAGGGTGGTCGTTTCTGGCGACGCTAACATTTTTTCTTGTATACTAACGAATGAAGTTCACTGAGAAAGGGGAGGCAAGAAAAGAAATCGAGTGTCTATGGAGTATACCCCAAGGGCAGTGTCTGATTCCCTCTTGATGATTCGAAGAAAGAAAAAAAAAGAATGAGAGAAAGAAAGAAAGAGAAAGCAAGAAAGAGAACGGAAGAAAGAAACAGAAAAGAAAGAAGCAGTGAACGAGAGCAGGCGAGAGTATCGCCCCACGTTTGCTAGATATCTGGAGAACAATTAGTAAAGAGTATTTAACGATACAATAATACAAATTTTTAAGAAGGTTTATAATCAAGGGTGATAGGATACTTTGTACTCACTTGGAAGTTTTCTCGAGTTTATCTGTTTCCTTATATATTTTTCGTTATTTTAGTAGTAGTAGTAGTATTAGTAGTGGTAGTAGTAGTAGTAGTAGTAGTAGTAGTAGTAGTAGTAGTAGTAGTAGTAGTAGTAGTACGTCAAAACGTCATTATATACATAAACCAGACAGGCTAGAACTTCAGTGCCCGCAAAGAATTCACAGGGTGAAGAGCGTAGTCTGTCCAGAAGGGTGGTGCCCCTATTCCAAGGCTCCACTGGCACGAGCCATTCGTTCAGCTCTGTGGATCAGTCACAGCTGATGCACCAAGTATGTGTGACTTTTGCGTTATCCGAACTTCTTTAATGTCATTTGAAACATAATACACAGAGAAGCACTCCCTGCACATAGCAAGACTATCATTGAGATTCAGAAATACTTTTTTCCTTGTTAAAAAGCAAGGTGTAAGTCACAGGATACCCGTTCCACTCAAGTGGCTTCTTATGCTACGCCTCTTTAACTTCCGCCGAGCATTTTGTTCTCTGCCTTTCTTTGACTATATTCTAAAGGGAATTATAAAGGGAAGTCATAATGGGTGCATAGGTGAAAAGTGTTGTGCGCAAATAAATCGTACGAATCAAATCGCAACAGACTGCCGTGAAAACAGGCCAGAGGCAGCAAGGGGGGTGGGGGGGTTATGGAATGCTCGCTCCATCAGTTGTGACGACTCACGTTTAAGTCAAGCAGGCTTATAGTTATCAACCACATCAGAAAACGTTCTAGCAATTTACACAAACTCTCTCTCTCTCTCTCCCTCACACACACACGCAAACACACACACACACAAACACACACACACACAAACACACACATATACTCACACACACACACACACACACACACACACACACAAACACAGAAAGAGAGGTTAAGTGAGAGGCTGGGAGGGTACCCACCCGAAAATTCTTGGTTTGCTACTCAGCACTGAGAAAGGGGTAAGGAGGTATACATAGTTAAGGGAGGAAAAAAACGAAATCCGGAAGGTCATTGAAGTGAAAATGAGGGATGCTGCAATTCGCGTAGAGAGATAAACGAGAAAAAAGAAAAGGCAGAGAGGTTGACCAGATGCTAGGATTTGGTATGCTACCCTGCACTGGGCTTGGGGAACAGTGTATTGAAAGAGAGAGAGAGAGAGAGAGATAGCACGCATTGCCATATATTGCTCGTGTTGCTCGAGTGCGAGCACTATACGCAAGATAGGCAATAAAGCATCGATGGAGCTCTTGAGGAAATGCTTTACCAGAAGGGAAGGGGCTGCATGTCAATGACATGTCAATCGTCCTATGTACTGCTCAGAAAGACTTCACTTGGAGTAATTTTTCACGAAAAAGGAAGAACACCGTTGATTGGCCTGTGCGTTTTGTGTTGTGCGCACGCAAGAAATTACTCGCCATGTTTTTCTTTCGCATCGTCAAATGAATCAGCAGTTGGAACTTCGTGTTTCTGTGCGAACGTCTTTCAGTTATATGCTCAACTTACGCGCCGAGAAACTATGTATAATATCGCTATCAGCTTGCATAAAAACAAAACCTTGTGTAATAAATATTGCGAAGAACTTGCTGACGTACCCTTTCAAGAAGCTATATACAGGATCACGATGACTCAAAAAACGCAGAGCTAATGGGAAACGATTTTAAAGCAGGAATGCGTCAAAAGACGAAGCAACTGCAGAGAAATTCTTCAGGTCAGTGTCGTGGTGGTTACGCCAAAAAAAGTGATGGGTTCTTACTGCGTCTCACGTAATGCCACAGGACGGCACGAAGTAAGAAAGAAACTGAGGAAAAAAAGAAAAGAATCAAAAGCCGCCAACTGTGCGCGGAAGTTTGAGGCATGTGGAGTGCTCGCGTCAGGAGAAACGAATGTGCATGTTTTTTTAATGCCTCGATACTTCCTTTTTTTTATTAAGAGTTCTTGTTGCTTTTTGGGCCTTGATGCTTTCTGTGGGCATTTCCTCTATCGGCTATCGCATCTACCCTCCCGTCGTCTTCCTTTCTGAATCGCGGCAGTGGTCCATAGCTGTGGAAACGGTTGAGGCCATAGCTGTGGAAATGGTTGAGGTGAGGGCTTTGCGTGAAGGCTTTATACGGCGTAGGATGCGTGCATGGCAAGGTGATGGGCGAAGGGTAGACCATTAAGAAATAGAGAGAGAGAGAGAGAGAGAGAGAGAGAGAGAGAGAGAGAGAGAGAGAGAGAAATGGAGGCAAGAGTGCTTTCGTACGTTTCTTGTCTGTGAGGTTGTGCCGGCGAGCACACGCCTTCCAGTTATATAGGATTCGTAGAAGAAATGCAAAAAAAAAAACAGGAGAACGTAAATTCTTGGCGAAGAAATCCGTGGAGCGCCTGGCTTGCATTCGGAGGGGTGTACCACCATCTTCCGTGGAGCGGGCGTTCTCCCTCAGCCGGGCTGCGAAATTGCGCGGCATTTCCCATTGTCAGGGCTCGGGGTGGTGTTCCTCTTGTTTTTATCCCCGCAGTAGCCATGTGTTAAATTCCGGTCGCGTGAAGCAGTACTACGCAAGCGCATTAAAACCCCGCATGTAACTTTTGTTATTTCTAACCCCCAATCCTTACCTTTGTTTTGTTTTTTGTCGTCTGAGGAAGAATAATGCGTCACCCCTTTGTGTACTCAACGTAGACATATAAGCGTGAAACATCTGTCTAGATAATACGAATCCGTACAATTTGGTGTAGAGTCAGAAAGAGGCTAACTATATGAGAACGTCACGAATATGGGATACCCTGAAACCTCGCTGCATTTTCAGGCCAAGTGTACGCGACGTTCACCAATCGCGTTATGACCTGTCTAAAATTTAAAAGTAAAAATAAAATGTATCTGTGGACATATTTAAAAGATATCTATCTATCTATCTATCTATCTATCTATCTATCTATCTATCTATCTATCTATCTATCTATCTATCTATCTATCTATCTATCTATCTATCTATCTATCTATCTATCTATCTATCTATCTATCTATCTATCTAGCTATCTATCTATCTATCTATCTATCTATCTATCTATCTATCTATCTATCTATCTATCTATCTATCTATCTATCTATCTATCTATCTATCTATCTATCTATCTATCTATCTATCTATCTAGCTATCTATCTATCTATCTATCTATCTATCTATCTATCTATCTATCTATCTATCTATCTATCTATCTATCTATCTATATCTATCTATCTATCTATCTACTCTGCATTCTTGAACGCCTCAATTCTCATTACCAGCTGAACTTTCTTGTGAACGAGCGCACTTCCATTCCGAGAAGAGGCGTACGTGTCTGCACCCGCACGTGTCTCCATTTCTCTTTCTTTCTCTCCCATTCAATGCAGGGGAATAACGGTGCTGCGAAAAGCCAGGAACGCAGAAAACAAGAATGGAAGCGAGAGGAGGCGAAAGGCTGAGCGGCAACGTCTTTCGGTGAGCTTGCTATACAGCCAGCAACGGGGCACCAGCAGGGCGTGATGAGATGACGCGCAGAGATCCTCAGTGTGCTTTTATGCGCTCACCACGGCACCAGGCTCCAATACTTCCCCTTAAAAAACACCCTTTATTTCTCCTTCTCCTCCATCGTACATCGGGTCGCGTATCACTCTATCATATATTTTAGCTGCCTTTAATTAAAGCGGCATCGTGTGCTCGGGGTACAACGTACAACGAGCGGGACTGCAGCGGCAGTTTTTGGGAGCCAACGAGCGCGTCTTTTTTTTTTTCCCCGAGGCCATTCCCACATTGACCCTATCGTTCTCTTCGTCTCCCATTTTCCCCCCCACTTGCGTTCTTCAGCTCAGATCAGTACCCTCCTATCCCGTTCGTCTCCACCGACATGTTTTCGTGCTGATTATGTCATTTCTTTTACCTCGCACTAAACGGGTTGTTCGCTTCTGCTTCTGTCCTAATATTTTCATTTATTTTTTGTCACGCTCTGTTTACGTGGGCGGCAAAAGCAGAGAGCGAAGACTTGCACGTTATGTTACCGCGCTTGCCCGAGGAAGCAGTCTGAGGAAACGACATGTTCACGTGCCGCTAAGGGTTAGGGGAAATTGGAAATTACTTATTCTTCGTTTATTCTTCCCCCTCCCTGCCCTTGTTTTGGAGTAAAATACAAACGGCGCACGTAAGCTGCTTCCGAGGCTTGGCGGAAACAAACTTTGAGATGACAGAATGACGAGCAAGTTGAGGACCATGTAGGTGATGCGGGATTAGTTTCGCCGCTCTTTCATTTTTACTGACTAACTAGATATTAAACCAGTGAGTCGCATTTATTAACGACGCAAAGCACCAGCGGTGCTTCAGCATGTTGTCGAGACTAAAGGACGTGTAGCACAAAAGAAAAAAATGACACCACCCTAATCTCTTAGTCAAGTGCCTGGTAGTGGCCTTAGCACGATAACAAGTTCATGTGCCCCGGTGTATTTCTAGGGTTAACCTTGCGCTTCGTCCAACTGCAGAGGGAAATCTCGGAGGCCACGTAAAATGAAGCCCGTGATTGAGATCTGCTCCGCCAGGTGCCGAAACGGTTCCAGCTGCTCACAAATACAACATTTAATTTGACTCACACGATTGATACTCATTACGTATTCTCACAGCTAACTGGCTCTTATATAAAGGCATGCTCCGATATCATATGCATTTAATTTGAGTCATAACTTAAACGAGAACTGTCGATTTCGCACCCAATATGTACTTTCAGAAAAAAATTTTCAGAATATTTTGAAAACTGGTTGTGTTCTTCAGGAAGTGCTTTCCGACGCTAAACAAGGGTGATACTCAATGCATGGGCAAGTATCAACTTGTGTAGGGTGCACTGTAGTTTGTGTCAGAGACTGGGAGCGCGTTATTCAATTTGTATGTCCATGAGTGAATTTACCGCACGAACTGCTACCATATTCACGAGAAAGGTTTTTTTTTTTGCTAGACTTGTTCATAAGCGCAGATTTCAACTATTTGCGACGTAAGACTCCTTTAGTGAAAACAAATGAGCGGTGATATAAAATTCACGTACAAAAACAGGGCAAACAGAAACAAGACCCTGCAAACTTGGTCTGCGGGGTCAAATTGACAAATGTTCTTGTTTGTAAAGCGGTGTATTTTTTTTGTTGGACGCCTTCACCGGCATCTGGACTTCCCTAAAATTGTTTTACAAATGTGACTTCTTTTTGCGAATACATGTGATTGTTTTTGATAATCAGCTTCGGCGTGACCACACGTTGAAAGTATTAGTGCTGAAGCTGTCGGATTGCGGCAGTCTTTGGCTTGTCTACTTAATTTTTTATTTAGTAACCTTAACCAAAGAAGGGGAACTTAAGGGGCTTGAATTTGTTTGTTAGTAACAACTGAAACTTCAATAAATATCAAAAGGCAATCAGGCCAAGGAAGATATAGGGAACACTAGTTGTAATCTTCTAGCTTTGTTGTAATTACGGTAACTATGTGAAGAGAACAAAGTAGACCAAAAGAATAGGCTCCGAACCTGCAATATTCGGATGGCCTGTGATGCTCACCGTTTGAACTACGTTCACGGGTAGTAGGTTAGCACTCCCCGTAATAAACATCAAATGAAATAGACTTGAGAGTAAACGCTGCCACAGCTCAATTAGTAGAGCATCAGACGCGTTGTTGGATATGGCGTATTTTTTGTCGCTGCCGGCAGTAACTTGTTCTAAATTATTCACATTTATATCGTAATAACCACTGTTTGAACGATTATTTCTTCATCTTTACAAATCTCTCACCATTTTTCCTGCAAAGAGTAGCAAAGAAGTCCTTCTAGAATGAATAACAACATGTCCTTCCGTTTCACACCTTGCTACTTCCTTCCTTACAAATAGCGTTTCCTATACCGTCTTAGCCCTGGCTGTCTGTTGATCTTTATTAATAGTATTCAAGAGGAGAAAGTAAGCAAATCAACAGTAAAATACCTATGAAACAGCAGTGATGTTATGGGTCTTCGCGTGCTTCGTGAGGAGATAAGTGACCTGAGGTGTCAAATGAAAGAAATGTGACGCTACTTCTCAAATACTGTCTAATGCCGCGCGAATTTTGTATGAAAAATATATGCGACGAAACACTTTGAAGCGATGGCTAGTGCGGTAGTCACTCTCAAAGCTTCTCGTCTTTCCCCCCACGACGAGAAGCGACAGCAGTTGAAAAAGAGACAAAAGATAGAGGAACGCGGGTTAGGCTGCTTCTAGGGTCTAGCTCACGAAAGTTCTCGTTCAGAATTCGAAAAAGAAAGCTATTTCAAAGAATAATGCGTGGCGTTGGACCGTCTCGCTCGTCATCTCCTCTCTATCTGACACCATTCTTCTTTTGCAAAAAAATTACATACGTTACGTTAGTTCGCTATCTGTTTCCGAGTTCAAAGATATGCATGGTGGGGCTCTCACTTACAAGTTTCATTTTTATGTCTAATATTTTCACGTGTTGTATGGCCAATTTGCCAGAGTGCTGCTCTTTTTCTTCGATTGAATGCGAAGATATATATTTAAAACAAAAATTGCGTCTATGGAGTGACTTTCTCATCTCGACTATTGTGCAGTGCCGGCGACTGCATCCTGCTCACTCACTCACTCACTCACTCAGTCACTCACTCACTCACTTACTCATTTACTCACTCACTTATTCACTCACTCACTCATTCATTCACTCACTCACTCATTCATTCACTCACTCATTCACTCACTCACTCATTCATTCACTCACTCATTCAATTGCTCACTCACACACTCACCCACCAACCCACCCACTCACTCACTCACTCACTCACTCACTCATTCACTAACTCACTCACTCATTCATTCATTCACTGATTCACTAACTCCCTCCATCCTCCCTCACTCACTCACTCACTCACTGCCTTGCGCATGTCACCCTTTTAATACTCGGGTGAGTGCTGTGGTGGTAATACACGCATGAAAGGTGGGAACCCTCCTAAAATGCCGTTGCGCTCGCGCAATTCGGTTTTTACCTCCAGGCCAAGGTTTATATTTTTTGTATTTTTCAGTCTTGTTAGGACGGCCTTCACGCCTATACGAGGGACGCGCAAACTCGCAAGCAGACCATCGTGTAACAAGGCAATGAAGTCAGCTGGATGATTCACTTCTTCACTTGTCGCGCGGAAACGTGCGAGGAAGGATGCGAGGAGATTGCAAGAAGAAGCGATTGACGGGCACTCGGCCTTTGTTTTCCTTTTCGCGGCAATTCGAGCGCGTGGTGTGATACGGCGCTTCTTCTTTCTCCTATAATGTACTGCCGTGTGCGCAAAATGCGCGGATTTTCGCGTCGGCACGAGGAACGCGCGTGTAGTGTTCGGAAGGAAAGGAGGGATATGACGTAATAGAGAGGAAAAATAAAGCACGAAATGAATGGAGTAGAAGAAACAAGAGATATGACGGAGCATGAATTTTTCTCGGATCGCGAACTGGAAGGAGACGCACTCGTGTTTCATAGGTGAGAAAGAAAGAAAAGAAGGGCGGAAGCCGAGAGGTCTTGGGGGAAAAAATGCATGCTCGTGCTTTTGTCATTCATGTATGCAAATTCGCGTCAGAGCTATTCATTGCGCTTGACTGCTGCTATTCGACTTTGTGGTGGCGGCGGTGGTCACACGGTGGAACTTGGGTCCGCGAGGGTTTGTTTGTTCGATTTAGACTCGCGTGGTGCGCGAAACTAAGATTCGCCGCCGGCGAAAGCCAAGCGTAAACTTGGAAATGGAAAACGACGTAGAACCCGAATGAAAACATTACGCGCACGGGGGTAGAACCCGTTTGCATGTTTTGCGAAAACTGTCGTCGCGGTTTGTTCACGAGAAGTGCCAACGTAAACGACCGAAAAACAATATCTAAAACAATGACAGCAACAAGAAAATTCTCGTCGCAGGCGATTTCTTGGGAATGCTGGTGGCACACCTTACAGGGTATGTCGGGGTGGTACGTGAGTGTAAAGAAAAAAAAAAGAGAAGGAAACGTGAAGGCAATCGCGCCCGAAGAGAGAACGGCAATTCCAAACCTAGAGAGTTGGCTGTTTTTTCAGCGTGTCTGTGGCGCATTCGAAATGCAGCCAACGTTGCTGTATTATAATTTTTTCAGGAGTTGGTTGGAAATCGCACATACTAAGCGATTTTTTTTTGTTTGGTTTTCGAGCTCGCAACAGAGCTTTATGCTTGTCCTGTTCTGTTATGCATGTGATGCTGGTGAAGAGATTGAGGCAAAGGTTATACACCGGCTACTTCGTTTCCCTGAATTTATTAAAGGCAAAAACAAATCTCAAGAAACAAACAGTGGTACTAATACAGATGGGTAAACATGGTATGAAATAAACATGGACGAGAGCAATTGCAATGAAGATCTTTCATAAGAGAGTTCACTGTTCACTGCTTAGTTCACTAGCACACCTTTCTGTTTAAGGTGTATCCACAGCAAACAGCTTAAGCGCGTCATTTCAAGTATGACACACAAAAAAAAAAAGTAACTGGAAAGGCTATTTAGCACAAGTAACCTGCAGGGTGCGCAGTTGTCGTCTTACGTTATGTTTGGCTTACTACTTCCGGACTTTTTGCCAACTTCCGCTTCTCACTTCCGGCATTTTAATTCGATTCCATTTTTACTTCCGCTGTCTACGCCATTAGGGATTATCGTCTAGCTGAAAAAGCCCTCTGCAACATGTTCGGTACCAAATAAACGTCAACACTGTTGTTATACGATACCTCGCTGCAGAAGCCGATGCAAGAAGCTCAAGACGGCATCTGGCATCGGGCGCATAGGAGCATTTAAAACTGTGGTCAGTTTCTGTGCAGATGCACCTTCAGCTCCGTCCACATCTCTCAACCGCCCACAAGGCAGTGAAAGCCATCTTATACTTTTTCAGCATGACGGGCTTGTGTGAACGCCTCTGAATTTAGGTGCCGTTCCACACCCTGCACTCAACTCACTGCCTCTCTCTCTTGTTACCCCTTCTCTTCCCTCCTCTCTATCGTCTTTCTATTTCCCTTCCTTAATCGCCCAGTGTAGAGTAGCCAATCGGAAGTCTTTCTGGTTAATCTCCCTGCCTTCTACCTTTCCGTTTGCTTTCTTCTTCTCCTATAGACCTTCGCTCTATGTGGATCAGAACAGAGAGCATCACATCTATACTGCAGTAATAATAAAAACGCCTCAGATGCCTCATCAAAACGCGAAAAATGAACGTCGGTGGCATCGTCGTACACATAAAGTGAGGAAAAAAAAAACCACGTGATAAGTTATTTTGTCACCTTGTTGGCTTGTTGCATCAAAATGACACGACTTGTCGTCATAATTTCATACGTCAGTATAACGTCACACAATGGCACGCGCCATCATACGACAGTCGCTCGGGCGAATGGCACGTGATCTTGGAAGCAGTGGTGCAAAACAATTCGAAGTGTAGAAAGCGGCAACGCCTCCGATTCCGGAGGCAGTACAAACCCATGGTAGGTACAGAGGCTTTCGGGGGGTGGTGGGAAGAGGGGGGTGGATTAATACAATCGACTGGGTAGTAGAAGAATCAATAGAGAACGATTTTCTTTTCGAGTCGCATCAGACGGGTGCATAAGAAGAAGCGTGGCGTTGTTTCCCTCTTTATTTCTTGTCTAAGAAGCTTTTTTGTGCACTCCCGAGATCCGTGTTTCTCCTTCCATCCCGTGTTAAACGAGCTTTAAAGGACATTTAAGCAAGTTCAGCCCGTTCGTTACGAATGGCGTGACTGCATCTTCTGTAAAAGGGTTCATGAATAACAGGTACACTCGGGTGCAAATGTATACGGACCACTGGGGCGCGTGCCGATATCTCCGTTTGGGCCGTCTGGTCGCAAACCACCTGTTGTCGAGAGTATTTCTTGCGTGGAATAGCTGCCGAAAGCACTAATATGACAGAATTATGTTATGTCGCTATCGAGATACAACATAAAAGCCAGATAACGGAACAAAAACGACGATTCATTGAGAAACGTGTTTTTACACTCAACCCACGTGACTTACAGTGATGCGCATCGATAAGACTGCATACAGCAGATGCTTCAGATTCTTCAGAAAAAACGCTCTCGGCAGCAGAAGGCTTGCACTATACCGTGAAGAAGTCCTATGTGCACGAACGGCAATGATCTGTATACTCTCGCTAACAGGTTACGTGTTTCGGTGGTCATCTCACGTAAGCGGCATATGTGAAGGCGTTGCCGCAAAACGCAAAAGTGTGGGTCAGTACTACAATGCAGCGAATACGTTTGATTCGTGCGTGTCGTTTATCACTCTGCTCTGATGCATGTCATCTAACTGAAATCATGTGTAAGAAGCCTCAAAATTGTAATCCGTGCTAACTTGTTAGTTTCCAGAAGTAAGCCACGGAAACAATATCGTGTGTGGATTGCACCACACACTACATGCAAAGGAACAGTTGCGAGTCGCGAAAACGCACGAAAGAAACAAAGGTCTTTTCAGCACAGCTTGCTTTTGTTCTGGTCCTGCTTTTGAGACTGTAAGTACAGTCTAGGCAGCGTCGTTTCTCTTTCATTTCCGGGAAGTTACGGGAAATGCTTCACGGTTTATGCTGTACATTTTGGTGCTTTAGTGTTGAAAAAGACAAACCCATCCTAATACATTCCATGGTGCTGCTAGGCTGCCACAATTTCATGAGAGAGACAAGTGTTAAAGCAAAGGTAATGTTAGAATACTATTGTGAGCCATTGTAGACGGCATTGAAACGAAGTCAAGGTGGTGTAATGATCGCCCTAACCCTTCAATTTGAATGTTACAAATTTTATATTGTCATGACTGAAAGCTGGCAGGATGAAAATATACGAAGAGCTTCGTTTACAGATTGGTGATCATTCTGTGGCTTTCTCCTATACCATGAACTGAATCACTGGCTTAATCACTACTGGTAACGAGAGGCGGCACGCGGGACATTTCGTCAAATATGCTAGTGTTTCTGATGGAAGTGATTTCATGTATCACAGCTTGGGTCGGTACGTGATGCCACATATTAGATACCAAGCAGCTCTTTGGCTCACGTGTGTAACACCGTACGTATGTGCATCCGTACGAACGCGCCGCAACGCGTTCACCTCGCTGCAGGTGTTGGAGCGGTGCCAGGTAGGTCCCGCCGCAACTGCGCGTTGACGTCATGCTCCCGTCGTACGCTTCTCTCGCAGGCGCGTGCTGATGTCACTATATCTCTCACCCGCAGAACACTCACCGCAGCACCCACATCTACCGGCTCCTCCGCCCGCTCGCTACACAATTCTCTCTTGCTTCAACCTCTTCGCTACCCGCAACGCTCGACTGCTAGTAGAGTGGAAACACCCTCACGGCTCGTTTATCTGCGATGAAACTTACACGAAAAGCAACCTGCCTCCCGTGTCTTTGCGTTTCAAACAAACGTTTACTCGACTAAACACTACACCGAGTTTCAGTTCAAACCGTTCTTCCAGCACCCGCGTCGACGCCCGTTTCAAACGAGTCAAAAGCGTGCGCACCGCTGCTGCCTCGCATCTCATCATGGTTCCCTTCGGGCAGATGGTCCATAATTTTTAATCGAAATGTTGGTAATATCTGGTGTTTTGCGACCCAAAACCCCGATATGGTTACGAGGCACGCCGTAGTGAAGGGCTAAGGAAACTTCGACCGTCCTAGTGTTCTTTAACGTGCACTAACATCTCGTAGTACGCGGGCCTCGACCCACGATATTCTTGCTCTTGATCCTCTAACATTTCGCCTCCAATGAAGTGAGAGCTAATCGGAGGGTTGGACTGTTTGTTTCCTTCCTTGGTGTTTTTGAAGGGGGATACTAATAGACGGAACGAGCAATGAAATGAGAGTACATGATCGCTAGCTGCGACCTACGATATCAAAAATATATAATAGAGTTATCTTCATCATTCACCAGGGAATACAAACAAAAATGAAGTTTCCAGCTGAGAGGAGGAGGTTAAAATTTATTCAACCAAGGTATTCAGGGATGTACGTTCCAGCGTCCCCCCTGTAGAGTTCTAGCAGAGCATATGTTGTGTTGAGCTGGTTCCCGTCAAGAATTAACCGCTCATAGAATTGAGGGGAATTGGCGTTCTTGGAAGAGCGCTTAACGGTGCGAAACTCTCGACGAGTTTACCCACAATGGTGCGAAACGTTCTTAATGCGTACACCCGCAGACTAACTCTGTGTCACGTTCACGACGTCGCCCATCTAGAGCCACTAAAACAATAGAAGGACGGTGGTTGAAAACACTGAGAAAGCCTACAAAAATAATAAATAATCAATGAAGCTTTCATTAGGCTATGCGATGCTTGAAAGTGGACGATTCAGAAGATTCATCTGGTTACTTCTTGGTTATTTATAGGCCTTAGATAGGTGATGTAAGCTTTCTAAATTGCTGCTTGGTTGACTATAGGTTTTGTCTAGATTATTCTAGGTAGTTTCTACATTTCTTGTTTCTACAGTGTTGAGGTTCGACTTAAAAAAAAAGAAAGTCACCAACATGACGCGATTGCCCAAACTCCAGAGACATGAAATAGCGCAAAAAGCAAGCGTTCGCACCTCTCGTAGATCTACAGGCATGTCCTCGGCGGCGAAGGCCTTCCATCGCTTCGGGAGTTTCTCTGTGCCATCTCTGCCTCTCCCGTTCCCTAATATTCTGTCGTTGTACGTACTCGGGGTCTTCGGCTCACCGCCGTCACTTAGTAGCCATTCGTTGGGCCCTCACCTTCTTCATTTGTAGTGGACTAGCGGTCAGTGGTGGGATGAAACTAACTTTTGTGGCACATACCTGTTTATGATGATGATAGTTCTCTGATAGGCCACGCAAATCATGGCTAGCACCCCTTCACCATTGAAAAGAAAGAAAAAGAACTGAGCGAAACTAGTTGAGCTAATTTAACGCATCCCTAGTACGAGAGCACACACTAATATACTGCACATAACAATTAAGGGTTTTCCTGTACAGTTGGTAGTGCGAGTTATATTGTATTATTTAGTCAAAAAAGCTATACCTAGAAAAGGTGTGGCGGAAAAGTGCTCGGCTTCTCTGAACATGATTGATATGCGAGATTATTGTGCCAAAACCATCATATGATTATGAGAGATGCCGTAGTGGATAGGTCCGAAAATTTCAACCACTTGAGGTTCACTAACGTGCACCTAAATCTGAACACACGGGCCTACAGCATTTTTCGCCTTATTCGGCTTCTCTGAACATCAAACACTCACTCGTCGTCGCAGCTTGAACCAACCGACGAATACACGTGCGTGGTATTCTGATACACGTGCCGCACGAAAGAAGCCAACTCTGAACGACGTACGCTAAGGGAAGTCGGTCTCAATCTTTACTCTTTCTTCCGACGCCCTAATGCCTCGCTGCTGCCGCACGCCGATAAGTTTCCATGTACCGCCGAGGAGCATCACTTTCCTGCCATCTTCAGAGAGGCGCGACCAAAACGAATGCTTAAAACATGGCTTTCGTCTTCGTACACGAACGCAAAGTGGTGAAGTATACTTTCACCAAACGTGTCGACGGTTTTATGTTTGCCGCGATGAAAGCTGTCTTTTTTTATTTTCGTTTACGATATAGAAGACGCAGATTCAGAGTTCTGCCGTGCTCCTTCCCTTCTTTCTTCTTAGTCTGCCTCTTCCTATCGAGGTACTTTGTGCTGTCTTATGTATGCTTGCTAGTGATGTCTTATGTATGCTTGCTATTGCTCAGATACCCCACTGACGCGAGCCGTGTGTTGTAATATTTCCTGGAAGTGATTTTTCCCAACTGTCTTTGATGCTCCAGTCTCGTACATTTCCTCCTGTATGCGCGCCATGATGTTTACAAGCACTTCATTCACGAACATGACTATGCGCTTTCGTCTCTCTGTAAGTGACTACACTCGATTGCCCACTGAGTTAGTTTAAATGACTACGCGTGGTTTTCTTCTTAATTTTTATGAATGAACGTGGAGTGTGTTCGATTTATTCGAGATACATGGAGTATGTTGTATTCATAGGAAAAGCTTAGATATCACGTTATGCTCAGAGCGAAAGCTTTATGGTATATTTACTAGAGTATGCTTAGGTTGGGCTGGGCGTTCCCGATGTGCTTCCCGACTTAGGGAATGGAGCTCACAAATATTTGAACATAGTACGCATTAACGGTGACCATAACTTTGAAATACCCTAACTCACTGAAGAAATATTATCTTTTGACATGTTCACGCAAGAGTAACGAAGGGTTCGCTGCGTGAACTGGGAACAGGGAAGAAATAGGTACAAGACATCATAGGACGTCCATTTTTTAATTAGCTAATTTTACGCCCATTATTCAAGATGTTCATTAGACGATGGTAGAGTGGTTATGGGGCTTAAACTGCTGACCTGAGAGTCGCAGAATCTATTGTTGGCTTGTGCGGCCGTGACGATCGAATTTTCAGTGCAGGCGGAAATGATAGAGGTCTGTGAACATAGATATAGATGTACGTTGATGAACCCCAGGGGGGGGGGGGGGGGAGATGAACAAGAGAGAAGACAGGGAGGTTAACCAGACACTTGCCCGGTTTGCTACCCTGCGCTGTTGATGAACCCCAGGGATCTAAATTTCCGGAGCTCTACACTATGGCATTCATCAAAATCATATGATGGTTTTGGGAGGTAAAGCCCCAGCAATTATTATCATCCGTACATCAAGAAATAAAACTGCATTTAAAAAATGCCCACACTTGAGCACGTGATAACCCGGAGAGTACTATTAGAAAAACAAAATTTCTGACAACACTATCTAGCAAGAAACACTCACTCTTGCAAGGACATACCGAAGTGACACTGATGCAGTCATCCCCATTTTCCTTTGAAGAAGATGCTTCAAGCACTTCACGTGCTAACATTTTCTGCTCCTTCATATTGTTACGAGACTACATCACGCTGAAGAATCAAGACAGACAGCGAGAAAGACGACGTGATTTTGGTATGTGGGGCACTCTCTGGCTTGCCATCTCGGCTTAGGCTTGGCGAAATATATATTAGCTATAACCTCGTTTCTCTGTGTACCCTCCCGTAACAATATACTCCGCGTGCCTCTAAACAGTGCTTCGCCACCACATGAACGCAATACAGCTACATGTGCAAAACCACACCATTTCTAACGGATACTTGCTCCCTGGGTGACTATTAAGGCAGCGCCCGTCTCGGCTTATGTGCAATTCGCCACAACTCAACAGAATATTGTACATGATGTCCACCATACAACGCAATACCAGCCTGGCCTGGCTCCCCTTTTTCCCCACGTAGGCTTGGCTTTTTGCGAAGCCTATGTGCGCACAATCGTTCAACTCGTTCGGTGCTGAGAAAACCATTTGAACGCCATGATTATTCGCAACTAGCGTAACGCGAGCGTTTTGTGCACCGTTGATTGTTATTAGTTTAAATCGGCGTCTTCTTTGATTTAACTTATTTTGGTTCCTTGTTTGCATTTCTTTATTACAAAATTTATTTGTTGCAATGTATTACTAGTCGTGCAATTTTCGGTGAGCAGACATCAGACTTCAATGATGCTAGATTCAAGGCCTGCAATGGTTATATTTACTAAAGCAAACATCAACAAAAAAGCAATGTTAATTAAAGATTGCATTTATTTGGCGACCTGTTCACTGCAAATTCTCACCCAGACAGTGAACATAAAAAATCCAGAAGAGCTGTTTAAGTCGGAAGCGAGTTTTAACAGCTGCTCAAGTTGAAAGAGAAATCGAACTGCACGTCACTCTATTGGAACGAGATGGTGGAGGCTAAAAAAAGATACTGTAGAAGTAGATACTGCTGAATGTATTTAAAAGTAAGGGTAAGTGGTCACTGAGTACGAACTATTATTTATCTCGAACAAAATGACAGCAACGTGTTTGAAAGCGCTTACTATACTATCCTAACTAAATCTTATAACTTCGATGAAGTTAACCAAGTACTGCTCTTATAGCACTCTGAAACGCGGTTCCGAAAACACAGCGCGGTTTAATAATGCATCTCCACCATTGTTCCAACTACTTCCTCTTTTTTCCTCAGCAGACTACCCACTACTAGCTTATGTCCCAAGTGTGTCGTGCCAGAAGAAGAAGAAAAGTATGCCACACTCTGTTCATTAGCTTAAATCTTGAATTTTCCGTCTGCATTCTACCACTCATGTTACCTGAAACATTTTTATGATTTCGTGATATCTGTTTCATTAACAGAAGGATGCTTAGATTATGTTTTGTTCTGTTCTGTTTTGCTGAGGTTCATATTATCTTAGCTAATCCGTATCAATGAGTTTAGTGGCAAAAAAAGAAAAATAAATAAATGAAGATGCTTAGATTATTTTTCTTCTTTTTTTTTGTTGAGCCTTGCGACACAAATCAAACTGATTAAGGTGACTAATAGAGTGTTCTCGGAACAGTTTTAATTCTATCGTTCCGGTGGCGGGAACTTGAAACATAATGCGTTTTGTATCCGTTCGCAGCGTACACAAGCAAAAACCTGGACAAAATGCTAGTGTAACAGCTGCGAACAGGCGTTTAATTAAGCGGCTTATGCTTAAGTAATCTCTCTCCTTTTTTGTTTGTTTGACGTTTCGACGGGGATAATCATCGAGTGTAAAATTTTCCTCCGAGAGATTTCATTGATAGGTACCATAGATTTTATTTGCGTAGGTACCGCAGACGTAGAGATTTAAAAAGCTGACAATATTTGTTCTTCATGTGATGTGATCAGAAAAGTATACTTGTTAATTAGGCTGCGAGGTCACAGGCGCGCCGTTCTTAGTACGAAAACAGGATTATTGAAGTTCTAAAGCTTTCTAGCGTACCTTCCATATTCTCTCGATCTTTTTGTCGTGTCCTATTATTATCAGTTAGAAGAACGCAAAGTATTGTATTTCACTGGCAGTGCTACCTGCGGTGTTCTTTCTTTGTAATCATAGATTTTTAAAGGGAACAAGAATTAATCACACAATATTTCTAGGATTAGAATTTTCTTTTACAAATATTTTAAGGCTATACAAGTAAAATTGTGGACATGAAGGGAGCGGCTCGCTACGTGCTAGTTCACGCCCTGACGGACCTAAAAAAAAGTTTTTCCGTACCATCGAGGCCTTGCGCATCGATGCCTGCTAATGAGCACTAAGTGGGGAGTTTAATCCCAGGCAACGTTGGCATGTCCTAGTAGCATCGTAGCGCTAAACGAAAAAAAAAAGCCTAGCGCTACTAAAAGAAAAGTTTAGTTTTTGGCCCGAAAACAGCCATCACTACTGAATTCTGAGCAGGATGCACATGTTTACTTAATACCTTGAAAAATACCAGAGTTGGTTTAAGGCAGGGGCGTAGGCAGACATTTTTTAGAGGAGGGTGGGGGGCATATGCGAAAAGTATAGCGGCGACGAATATTAGCGCGTGGCATATCCGATACTTCTAACGCAGAAATTGAACTATGCCCTAGTGGACATTTCACAAGTAGGCATACATTCTAGGGCCTCGCCACGGTAGTATAGTGGCCAAGGTACTCGGCTGCTGAACCGCAGGTCGCGGGATCGAATCGCGGCTGTGGCAGCTGCCTTTTCTATGGTGGCAAAAATGCTGCAGGCCCGTGTGCACAGATTTGGGTGCACGTTAAAAAAACCCCAGGTGGTCGAAACTTCCGGAGTCCTCCACTATGGCGTCTGTCATTATCTTGTGGTGGTTTTGGGACGTTAAACCCCACATATCAATCAATCAAGCATACATTCTAGGAGATATTTAAACGGTCAATATACGCGAATAAACCTTCTTTTTTTTTTGTCATGGACTGGATTAGGCATTTACACCGAAGCGAAGCCTGGCAGCTGAATAAGATGATGCGAACGGAGCTCGATCACGGTTCCGCGTTCTGCCCTTCAAAGCGAAGGTCAACGTCATCGTCTTTCAGGTGATATGACTCGACAAGGGAATTACGATAGTAAACGTAATGTTAATCTGATACTACAATCATTACACCCGATTGTGGATTATAATGACTGTCTATGCTTCTAATAGCAATCAGTGATACTCCGCGAATAATACTAACTGTTGGTGTTCAACGTCCCAAAACCACAATATGATTATGAAATACACCAAATTTGATGATTCCAGTGGATTTGGACCGGGTTCTTTATCGCGCACCCGAATCTAAGCACATTCCGCTCCAGCATTTTCGCGTCCATCGAAAACGAGGCCGCCGTGACAGGGATTCGATCCCGCGACCTGTGGGTCGGCATTCTATCGTGTTAACTACTAGACCACCATGTCGGGGTGCTACACTGCTATATATGCATGAGGGAGCGAAGAAGCGCTGTCGCATTTTAAAGAGGTGATTTGCAAACATCAGCGACGTGCTAAAGTTGAGGTGTATGTTTAAAAATGTCGCACTATGTTAAAATAATTGCTGAGTTCATTGCTACGGTGTGCCTAAGCGTCGTATGGTGTTTTTCCCACGTAAAGCTTCAGTTGCTTTCCACCCCTTTTTCCTCCTCAGAACCACCGCCATTGTCATCTTCACTAACCCTCAACAAACCACTGCAGTTGCTACGAAAAAATATATATGGGTACAATTACACGGCTCCCTGAATTCTATTTGATCATTCGGAATATTTCTTGCATACTATATTCAAACGTTAAAATGACGGTAAGACCAATTTCCGCTTTGAAAAAAAAAATAACAAAAAAGCTGCTTATTGGTGTATGTAAAGAGCAAGGCTTTCAATGAATTGTTTCTTTTTTGTTATATGCTGTTCAGGAGATGTTAGCGCATTTATACTGCACAAGATACCTCTTTGACAGGCAATAGAATCAGCGAAAAGCACAAGAATTACCAAAAAATTGGACAGAAAAAAACACACACATGCCTGGATTGCTCACGTTAGTAGGACAAGCAATGAAACATATCTCATAAGCACGACCTGATTCACGTGACGACACGAAAGGCAACGTTGACCTTTGAACTCAAGCTCATAATTTACGGCACAGACTTAGGGTATCGTGTAGAGGGACATCATCATAACAACACCTGACGTTTTGTTTCGCATCACAATTCCAACGACCGCCGAGCGTCGAGAATTAACGTACATTAGCAAATCACCAAGCCACTGCTCCACGTAACCTAAACTAACACTTCCACTCGCCTCTGTGCCCTCGCATTTCCAGGTTACCGGCGACAATCATTCGATCTCCTGCACGCCATTCCGCTTCCTAGTTTTTCGTTTACCAGCCTTCTCCTGATCGCCAAGACTTGCAAGAAAATATCTGCTCGCCTTGTTTCGGTATGCACGGCGCGCGTGATTCGAGCTTCGATGAATGCGAACCACGAAAGGCGCATGTGTGACGTCAGCCAACCACCCCTCGGGTGCTGATGGGCAAGTAAATACGTATCTTTTGTATACTCTCTTTTTGTATACGCTGCGTTGCTTCGCATCCTGCAGGGAGCAGGGGAGTGGAAGGGGCCGACTACGGCTTCGGTATCGCCTTCGGCTTCGACTATGGCCGTCCGCTGAGATTGCGGTGCACAAGTCTCGCGCGTCCGGAATACGAAATTAGGGAAAACAAGCGAGCTTTTAAGCGAGGCACTGTGCGGGAAAACAGAAGGGATAAAAGGAAACGAAAGAAGGAAAAAAAAAAGTCAGATAAATTCTGACAAACCACGCGCACAGTATAGAGTGCCAGCATCAACCACTGACGTAATCACGCACAGCCACACAACGCACCGAACCAGACACAAAATATCCGGGCGTACTGGCATCGACACTCCAGCACCCGTGCTCGCAGCAGCAGCTGCAGGCCTGGGTTCCTCTTACAATGTGTGTACGCTTGTTGAACAAGCTGTCGTGTCTCAGACATGGTGATTGAGTGGCACCAATCGCTTCGATGCATCCTTTACGGCCGAAGTTGCTGCTAACTTGCCAGGCTATAGTTTTGTCTTGTACTTCCCCGTGCCAAGTACAGAGTCGGGACGTTAATGCCATCGTTCTTTCCCTAAGACTGTTCTTCAGCTAGAGATTTCGTTCGCCTTCCAAATGAAGACCACTGCTGTCGCTGTGCGCGAAGAGGGTTCATCGTTCTTTTTCGAAGAGAAGTTTCTTGATGCGATATTGGCGATACGATGGTGTCTTTTTCTACACTTCCTAAGTTAAAGGGCTAGCGGTGAATTAGAAATGAAGCATGATGGGAAAAAGTTAGTTTTCGAGCCGCAAAGAAGGCACATCTCCACCAACTGACGTAGCGCGGAGAGTGTTTTCAACGCAGTCCGGCAGGAATGATCGAGGCTGTGGGAGATCGCGGCTGACGCCACGCTCCCAAACTTTGACTGAGTGGTTCGGTAAAGTGACGTTGCTTGATACGAGCACAGGAATTTGAGGAAGAAGTGAAATCTGGCGATGGCTCTGAGCAGGGTCGAGCAGCAACTGCAGAAACTTCAACAGCGCTTGATCAATAGGCAGCTCCGAACCCTCGTTGTTCACAAAGATCCCAAACGTGACGATACGTCAGGTTTTTTTTTTTTCACGCACAAAGTGAAGATGCGTTTCTTGTTTCGGTGTGCTGCGAGCATGTAACCGAAAAATGAAAGGTGCGAAGGAGCGGAAGTGAGATAAGAACATTACTGATGCAAGCAGGAAATTTTCTATAGTCGTATTTAACATGTAATTAATCACTTCTTAGCATCTGAAGAACCAGCAACATTGTCACCCGGCGCCCTACTTATTCCGACCGATCTTGATCACGCTCAAATTTCTCAACAGTGATTGACTCTCTTGTGCAGCTTAGGTAACAAAGCCAATCGCGATAGTAAAATTTGATGAGGATGAGGGCTGATCACGGTCAAAAGTGAGTTTGTGACACCAGCATAAAACACACCAAATGCTTACAGCACGTTATGTTGACAGGCAAATGGCTTGAAGCCCTTGCAATTTTACGCTAGCGAAATTTCAGTTGCATAGCTGCTCGTTTGCTGAGTCACCTAAGTGACATCGGCATACCACTACTGATATTGCATATTCGCCAACAGATATTTAGGTTAACCTCCCTGCCGTTCACTTAACATTTCTCTCTTTCTCTCTCGGCAACAGGTACAGCTTTCGAAATACCGAAAATTAGATTTTACAATAGCACAGCCACAGTCAATCGAGCACAGGCTCGCTGGGAAGCTGAAGCTTTGTTCACAAGTCGGGTGTACGCGACAGTTCCATTCGAACGAGGAATTACTCAATTGTCTCCAGCGTGAATGGTGAGCGGCGAATTGCGTCTGCCGAGGTCGGAGTCCGCTCACCGATAAATGACATAGCTAAAATGCGGAAACACGGCGTCGAACAGCGTACCGCCTAATTAAACTGCGAGTCTGAAGCTGTGCCGCATACGTATGTAATGGCTCCTTGCACAACCTGACCTCTTGTCCGGCAACCGTATTTTGCGGGCTCTCATAATGCGAGCGAATTTAACGATGCAGTCATACGGTCCTGTTTCGCGGTTTCGTCATTTTTAAGCGCCCCTATTGTGCAACAGGATTTCTGCGCTTTGGTTACACGGCCAGTTCTCTCGCAATCATTGTGCAGCTGCATGGATTTCTCGTGGCTCTCGCTATTGCACAGCGCTGACATTTTGCGTGTACTTACTACAAAATTTATTTTAACTCTAGCTGCTCACCTAGACTAAGGCAGCGAAGAGGACCCCTGCCTTCCAGCTAGCCAGCCTGATTCTGTTGAAAATACCACGCCATATTTGAATATGCCACACCTGCTATCTACTTGGATTTAAGCTTATTATATAGGTTCATAATATTGAGGTGAAATTTTGATGCGCCTCACCAAGCGTCAAAAGTGGTCGTAAGCGCTTCCGGCGTGAAACTAACTGATGCAAAAAAAAAATAGGTGGGTATTTAGACAAGTTCATAAACCTTCATCCTAAGACAGCGTACACATAGGAACACAAAATAGTAAGGAAGAAACCAAAGACATCAACAAAGTTTATGACGTATTCATGAGGTAGTATAGCAGGACGTTTTATCTTATATGACTACTTCATCGTGCGACGCACATAACGTGACGTCACATGAAGTACTAGGCAGGTGACATCGTCCCTTTGGTCAAAGGCGGGCTGATCCCGGAGGCTCTGCGAAGCCACATGAGGATCAGAAAGCTTCCAGTGCCTTCGATCATCTCAGAGGCAGTGCAAAAACACTGTGGGTGCAGCAGAATGTTTTTGGAGGCTGGAGGGGATTAATACTGTCACGTGGTCATGACGTGGACGAAGTGAGAATGCTGCTTGTCCAACATGAAGCTCTTCATTTGGCCGGAGAACTGGAAGTTCATCTGCAGCAATACACACTGTAGGCTCATTGTGGGGAACAGAGCGTCGGCCGACGAAAAACTTATCATTGGTATGCGCCTTCTTTAATTTTTATACATCACCCATTGGACTTTCCAGTATAATCAGTGGTGGTCGCACAAGCTCTGGAATAAGCTTGAATGTTCGCGTCCTGTGCGTAACCTCAACAAAATGATCTACTACACATCGCGAACCTTCTCGAACACTGAAACACGGTCTTCGCCGAGCATTGCTGAATGTATTTGTGGGTGTAAGCCAAACACAGCAAAATTGAAAGTTGCGATACAGTCGGCTGAGAAGAAATAGATGCCGTTTGCTGACGAGTCGTCATATGGCAAGTACATACGGGACTTTGTGACTTTCGACCACGAAGAGAGACCATATGCTCAGCAATGGTAACCGTTCCTAACATGTTTCAATTTCTGAATCACGACACCATTCAGTGGAAGGAGCGGCTCACCAACACGGCGACTACTAACCAGCTGTGGCTGGTCAGTAGATGGCTGTGCTGATGCGGTGATGGCTGCTACCCGTGGGGCCCCGGACAAAGAGCACTACGTTGGAGGTACAGCTGCTGTCTATGTCGAATGAAGTCCATAAGCTCGCTTATCGTAGATAAGAGAGTGTCACATTGCCGGACTCTATAAACTATGTGCATCACCTGCCTTTGATGAATTCCCAGTCGGATTTACATATTGTCCGTGTTACATGGTATGTCAGCTTTACATGCAGAGAAGGATTTTGTTGCACTGCGACGACATTCTTCGAAACCTTCATAGAAAGCCTACTTCTTTTACGTTTACTTTGTGCCGGGGATACATATCATTCATATAGCTCAGCCATATTTGCACTATTGGCCCGCTTCAGCGCCTCGCCTTGTCGTTAAGACACTTGGAGCGTGAGGGCCTGGGCTCAAGCATTACCACATAGTGGAGTTTCAATTTGCATTATTTATTTGTTTGTTTTTTCATAATAGTGGTGATCAAATCATGCGAGACACAGACGGATAGTTTTCTACGAGTTGGAATAAAAGATCGCAAAAAAGGTTCATGATATAGAATTCCGTGATATCTATCATCAGGGATCAGTGAACTCTACCTGAGATAGAGAGCAAGTTGTCAGTTTAGCATTTGTACACAGGGAAGATTATTGCATACTATTAACAACAGTTCAGGTGAGTACAAATCACGGAGTGTACAACTGCACCTGATAAGAAAAATGCCGTTAACGGTACGTACAAACAGGAAGACACAGATATACAATGTAACTTATGACACTCCCACACTACCACAGATCACTAATCGCTAATAAAAAAAGAACAAAAAAAGTGATGGTTGTTGCGACAAGCAAAATGGCAGCATATCCATGGGATGAATGATGGAGAGTGGGGCGAAGCATTCGTCCGTTCATTCGTTCTTGCTTCCGTCCGTCCACGCGTCCGTCTGTGTGATCCTCCGTGCGTCCATCCACCCGTCCGTGTGTTCGTCTGTTCGTGCATCCGCATGTCCATCCCTGCGTCCATCTCTGCGTTCGTTCATGCATCCGCCCCTGCGTCCGTCCATGCGTCCACCCGTTCGTGCAGTCATCCGTGCGTCCGTCCATGCATCTGTCTGTGTGTCTGTTCGTCTATCTAGTCAAGACTCCAAGTACCACCATCTCGCATCTTTCCATCATATATTCTGCATATAGAAGCACCGCCATCCAGCGGACAATCCAAGGAATAAATGAAAGGTGGCACACACACACTTTCTTGCGGCTTGCGCTTCGTCTTCACTTCCCACCTTTAACCACCTCGAGTTCATGGTATATACTAGTTCACTGTATTCATGGCACTGCGGCCGAACGCTCGCTAAACCTTTCTAAAACCAAGGAGGTTATGCCCAGCGAGTATAACGTAGCAACCTTTTCCTGTCATATAGTGCTCAATGTACATCCCAATGACTGCTAATGTAGAATGAAAGACAGGAGAATTCGGCTTTTAGTTAACGCGCACGCTGCGAATTTTTTATTGTTCAACAAAGCACAGGAGAAATCTCCAACCGGCACCACCTTGCAAATCAAAGCGTAAGACATGTTACGCACTACTACGAGGGACGAACGGGTGCCGCTTTAAGGAGCTTCGCCCCAAAAAACTCACTAAGTTTGAACAGATTCGCATATAGGTTGGGAAGAAATGCTACGTGCTTAGAACCAATGTTCGGCGAATCATAGTACTATGTTCTCTCCTATGCGAGAACAATAAGCTGCCCCAGTTTCAATGGAAGAACAGAGATTGTAGGGACAGTGCAAGGTAACAAGACAAAAAATATTTGTTTAGAAGAAGTGTTTAACGATTTCGTACTTAATACTCCGCTGTGGGATAGCAGAATGCCGTTTCGAGAAACTGTCTGAGGTTAGCGTGGAAGTGTGTTGACAGAAAGTGTTTCGTGATTTCTAGTAATTTGTACCCAAGTTTGGGAGAGCACTGAGCCATCCCGGTTACAGCGTAATGAATAATTTTCAAACCAACTGTTAAAGTACTGTGTTTAGAAAAAAAAACATTCATTGATTTCGAGTACTTGGTACTCAGCCAAGTGTTTGAAAATGTTCAACGATTTAGAATACATCGTATTCTACTACGGGAAAGCAGTGAGCCATCTCAGACAATGTATGAGAACGTCTGTTGTGTAATAATAGTTAACAATTTAGAGTACACGGTGTTCTATTATGGGAGGGCATAACGGCGTCACGTGTGCCTCACAATTGATGAGGCCTTGGCAACGTAACAGGGGAACGTGCCGAGGCAACAACAGAACGTGTGTTCCGAAAAAGTGGTCAATGATTTAGAGTACTGGGTACTCTTCTATGGGAGAGCCTGAAGCTGTCCCGAGTAACTCACACTTGATAAGCCCCTGTTCAGAAAAAAGAATTGTGTGTTTACAAAAAATGTTTAACGATTTCGAGTACTTGGTAGTTAACTATGGGAGAGCAGTAAGCCGTCCCTAATTACTATGTTACTTGTGTTTAAAAAATTTTCTTAACGATTTCGTGTACTTCATACTCAACTATGGGAGAGCACTGAGCCGTCCTGCTAAAATAATTCGCATATATTGCCGCGCGCTTGATCTGCCAGCGCAAAAGAGGCAGACGAAGTGGCAGTTCCCCTCGTGCCATTGTTCTGTTTTTGGCTGCGCTGAGCCGACCGCTCTTCGGACTTTTGTGAGGACGCCTTAAAAACGTCTCCTGTCTCTTTAACGTGACATTTTAATGGTGGAGGTGCTGGGTAACCTCACCTATGCAACAGACTCCTTCTAGCAGCCGGAACGTGACCCAAAACCCAGAGCTTACGCCGGTACACCGTTTCAGTCGGAGGATTCGAGGACTGTCCCCCGAGTTTGTGCCTCACAGTACAAGTACGTCGACTGGTATGGAGAATACTGTTGCTGTCACCGCTTCCCCTACCGCTGGAGCCGCCGCTGCTCCAACCGCTGCACCCGCAGCTGCACCCACTCATTACACGCTACAAAAACCACGTGTTCCGAGTCCCTTTCGTGGTGGCCTCTATGAAGATGTGGAAGATTGGCTGGCTGAGTACGAGTACGTAGCGGATTTCAACGGGTGGGACGAAGTAGCGAAGCTCAAGAATGTGTACTTTAGTCTTCTGGATGGTGCTCGCACATGGTTCCAGAACCGCAAGGGCCTCCTAACGTCGTGGCATGAGTTCTGTCACAGGCTCCGCGAAACGTACTCGAGTCTCGATCGTCGAGAGCGCGCTGAAAGGGCCCTCCAGTCCCGCATGCAGATGCCTAATGAAGGTGTGGCTACATACGTGGAGGATATGGTTCATCTGTTCACTCGCGCCGATCCAACCATGCCGGAAGACAAGAAGCTGCGACATTTGATGCGAGGTGTGAAAGAGCAGCTCTTCGCTGGACTCATTCGTAGTCCGCCTAGAACGGTCGCAGAGTTCCTCACTGAAGCCGTCGCCATGGAAAAGGCGCTGCAGCAGCGGAACCAGTACGATCGGCAAGTGAATGCTACCTATACCACCGGGCTAGGCTCGTTCCCGACCGACGTGGGAGCGCTTCGCGAGCTGATACGTTCGGTTGTTCGCGACGAGCTACAACAGCTGCAACAGCTGAACCAGGCGCAGCAGCAGCCTTCCACGAATTGCATCGCCACCATCATACGTGACGAAGTTCAGCATGCGCTCGGCACACCTCGCCGCGAGACACCAACGCAGGTTGCTGCACCACTTCAGGCGTTCGCAACTTCAAGTGAACCTCTAGGGGTGACCTACGCAGACGTATTGAGACGCACCGTTCCGTCGTCCACGACACCATCCCCAGTGAGTGGTTTCCAGCGCACCACTTATACCGACACGTTCGAACACAACGCACCTGCACCAGTCCCACTACCAGCCGCAACCCCGTACGCCACACTGCAGTCCGCACAGGTGGTCCCTTATTTTGCAGACACTCGACCCGTCATGCGTAAATCCGACATATGGCGCATGCCCGACCGACGACCGCTTTGCTACCACTGCGGTGAAGCGGGTCACCTCTACCGAGACTGCCAGTACCGCCGACTTGGGCTGCAGGGTTTTCCTGCCAATTCACCCCGCCCCCGGTTTGGACAGAGACCACCAGAAATTGAAGATTTTATCGCTCGGCAGAACGTCCCACTCAGGCGTCAGTCGCGCTCACCGTCACCGCGGTCGTCATCTTATTCAGGCAACGGAAATCGAAGGCCGCAAGGACGGTCTCCGAGCCCTCGCCTGGAAAACTAACGCCAGCGACCTTTCGAGGCGAGGCCGCTGATTCTCGACGTGATGAAGACCTCGCCCTCCAATCGACGCGACATCGGACCAACGGAAATTCGACTACGCCGGCGCCTGTATCCCAGCTGAGCGACTTTTCAATGGACATACCTGTGCTGCTCGACGGTCGCAATTTAACTGCCTTAATAGACACTGGTGCTGACTACTCGATTATTAGCGGACAATTGGCACGTACCTTGAAGAAAGTGATAATGCCTTGGACAGGATCGCATGTACGTACAGCTGGCGGACATGTTGTAACGCCGGTTGGTTTGTGCACGTCCAGGCTACAAATACGAGGCTGCACGTTTTTGGTCAGCTCCATCGTGCTACGTGACTGCTCCCGCGAATTAATTCTCGGCCTCGATTTTCTTCGGGAATATGGCGCCGTAATCGACCTACGGCGACGCTGCATTTCCTTTTCGACAGTCAACGCTACGTCAAGGGACTCCAACCGCCGTACAACCGCCCTCCGTGTTTCCGACGACAGTGTCACAATACCACCTCGTGCAAGTATCCTAATTCAGGTGACTTCCGAAGGAACCAGTGACGGTGAAACAGTGGCAGAGTGCAACGTCTCCCTGCTGCTGGCGCTTGGAATTTCTGTGGCACGAGGCATCATTGACATTCGGAACGGTACAGCCGAGGTCATGATTACAAATTTCACCAATGAGCATCGTCACCTTTTCCGGGGCACTGCGGTCGCCTACGCTGAAGCCTTGGAGGACGTCATTGAGTGTTTTGCCTGTGAAGACAGTAGCCGCAATGGACAAACCGTAATAGATGTTGACATGAACAGTGCACTGCCAGAAGAGAACCAGAGGGCCTTGCGAGAGCTATTGTTTGAATTCAGGGCGTGCTTTGCTCAGTCGTCTAAAGTGAGTCAGACGCCAATTACACAGCACAGGATAATCACTTACGACGACGCAAGACCTATTCACCAACAGCCATACCGCGTCTCGCCGACAGAACGCGCAGCTATCAAGCAGCAAGTGAAAGAAATGATCGACGACGGCGTTATCCAGCCTTCGAACAGTCCCTGGTCCTCACCGGTCGTTCTGGTTAAGAAGAAGGACGGTACGCTTCGCTTCTGTGTAGATTACAGAAAGCTCAACAACGTCACAAAAAAGATGTTTATCCGCTGCCGCGTATTGATGACTCGCTTGACCGACTACGACGAGCGAAGTATTTTTCTTCCCTGGATTTAAAGAGTGGCTACTGGCAAATTGAGGTTGATGAGCGCGACCGCGAAAAAACCGCCTTTGTCACGCCGGATGGCCTCTACGAATTTCGGGTGCTACCGTTCGGACTCTGCTCTGCGCCAGCTACCTTCCAACGCATGATGGACACTGTGTTGACTGACTTAAAATGGCAAAGCTGCCTTGTGTACTTGGATGATGTGGTCGTGTTTTCAACCAGCTTCTCCGAACATCTGAAGCGACTACGACAAGTACTTGAGGCGATTCGGACGGCTAACCTTACGTTAAAGCCGCAAAAATGCCATTTCGGTTACGAAGAACTAAAGTTCCTTGGACATGTCGTAAGCGCAGAAGGCGTCCGTCCTGACCCTGAGAAAACCGCCGCTGTCGCAGCCTTCCCGACTCCTGCCGATAAGAAAAGTGTGCGGCGGTTTCTTGGTCTATGCGCGTACTACCGGCGCTTTATAGGCAATTTTTCGAAAATTGCCGAACCATTAACTAGACTCACTAGAGACGATACGCCGTTCGTTTGGAGTGCTGAACAAGAATCAGCATTCACAGAGCTTCGGCTTCGCCTGGCATCACCACCTGTTCTTGGACATTTCGACGAGGAAGCCGAAACAGAAATTCATACCGACGCCAGTAACGTCGGTCTGGGCGCGGTACTCGTCCAACGGCAGGAGGGAATTGAAAAGGTTATCGCCTACGCAAGCCGAACCCTAACACGCCCGGAGTCAAACTACAGTACCACGGAGAAGGAGTGCCTTGCTGTCGTGTGGGCAATTGCTAAGTTTCGACCTTACCTTTACGGCCGTCCATTCAGAGTAGTGACGGATCATCACTCGCTGTGCTGGCTTGCGAACCTCAGAGACCCCTCCGGACGACTGGCAAGGTGGAGCCTACGTCTGCAGGAGTACGACGTCACTATCGTGTACAAGTCCGGTCGTGCACACGAAGATGCGGACACGTTGTCACGCGCGCCAGTTGAGCCTGCCGCTCAGAGCTTCGAAGAGGACTGCCCTTTCCTTGGCTCCGTGAGCGTAACAGACTTGGCTTTACGGCAGCGAGCAGATGCTCAATTGCGACCTATCATTGAACATCTAGAGGGCCGCAACGTATCACTGCCCCAGCATATAACTCGCGGATTGTCATCCTTCTGCTTACGACAGGGCGTGTTGTACAAGAAGAACGCAGCCGCCAGCAACAAAACTTACCTGTTGGTCGTCCCCGCAGAGCTGCGTGAGGAAATTCTATTTGCCTGCCACAACGAGCCTCCATCGGGCCATCTGGGCATCACCCGAACCATCGCTAGGGTACGAAAGTCTTACTACTGGCCGAAACTTGCCGCTTGCGTTAAACAGTACGTTCAAGCCTGCCGCGAATGCCAGCGCCGAAAATCCCCATCTGTTAAGCCTGCGGGATTACTTCACCCTATCGAGCCACCCAGAACACCCTTCGATCAAGTCGGCATGGACCTCCTGGGTCCGTTTCCCTTGTCATCTTCCGGCAACAAGTGGATAATCGTCGCTACAGATTATCTAACCCGCTATGCTGAAACTAAGGCGCTTCCTAAAAGCACGGCTTGTGAAGTTGCTCAGTTTTTCATCGAGAGAATTGTATTACGCCACGGTGCTCCATCCTGTGTCATCACAGACCGAGGAACAGCGTTTACAGCAAGGCTCCTTGAACAAGTTTTTCAGTTAAGTTACTCCACGCATCGCAAGACAACAGCGTATCACCCTCAGACAAATGGACTGACCGAGCGGCTTAACAAAACGATGACTGATATGCTGTCTATGTACATAGACGTACAGCACAAGACGTGGGATGAAATACTGCCTTACGTAACATTCGCGTATAATACCGCTACGCAAGAGACCACACGATTCACTCCGTTTCGTCTTCTATACGGTCGGGACGTTCAGACGATGTTGGACGCAATGCTCCCATGCGACATTGACAACATCGAGAATCTCGACGAAGATGCTGAGTGTTTCGTGCAACGAGCCGAGGAAGCACGTCAACTAGCCCGCGTAAACATCAAGAAACAACAAGGCGTCGATGCACAGCGCTACAACCGCTGCCACAGACAAGTCGATTATAAACCAGGTGACCAGGTGTTGGTTTGGACCCCTGTGCGCTGCAAAGGTCTCTCTGAGAAGCTTCTCAGTCGGTATTTTGGCCCGTACAAAGTGCTACGACAAGTGAGCGACGTCAATTACGAAGTCCTTCCGGACGGAAGCCAACCACCCCGACGCCGACAGCTACGACCCGAGATTGTACACGTGGTGCGGTTAAAACCGTACCACACACTGTGACAATGTTTTTTTTTTTTTTTTACGATACACGCTTCGTTTAGCATCGAGGCGATGCTCTTCAGGGAGGAGGGGCAGTGCCGCGCGCTTGATCTGCCAGCGCAAAAGAGGCAGACGAAGTGGCAGTTCCCCTCGTGCCATTGTTCTGTTTTTGGCTGCGCTGAGCCGACCGCTCTTCGGACTTTTGTGAGGACGCCTTAAAAACGTCTCCTGTCTCTTTAACGTGACAATATGAATTATGATGAAGCATTGACAAACCCTCCGAAGCAACCCTTACACAACCACCCCCACGTTACTTGTGTTGAGAAAAATTTGTCGTCACAAACGTCAATAATACTGAACAGAACATTTTCTTCTTAGACATACACTAACGATGATGACAAAACAGACGTTACTTGTGTGCTCAGACAAAGTAGTGAACAATTTATAGCACTTGATATTGTACTATGGGAGAGCATATAGCCTTCTCGTGGGCGTACCTATGGGTTACTTGTTTGAGAGAATTTTATTTCCAGATATATCTTACATAGCTTATGTTCATACAGGAAGATGAACAATGATGATCATGCGTATGTACGGTGCAAGCTGTTATATACAGCGAAAATACCTATTTGCGTATGCTGTGATGTACAATCCAAAATTGTACAAGGACCCATGGGTTAATGTGTTTTTAGAAAAAAGTGGTTAACGATTTAGAGTACTAGGTACTCTACTATGGGAGAGCTGAAAGCCGTCCCTTGCACATCGCAGAGCTTCTGGTAACTTGTGTTTAGAAAAACTTGTGAACGATTTAGAGTACTTGGTACTCTACTAGGGGAGAGCACTAGGACGTTCTGTGGGTCTCTTATACACAAAGAACTGTGTGTTTAGAAAAAATGTTTAACGATTTCGAGTACTTCATACTCTACTATGGGAGAGCACTGAGCCGTCCCTCTAGCAGTGATAAATTGATGTTGACAAATTGTTTCAGTTGATTCAGACTCACAGCCCAGTCAGAATGAAATAGCTCTCTTAAATCATCAAATGTCTGTTCAAACACCATAGTCTACCATGTACTTTCAGCCCTGTTTAAGTCTGTACGCTCTTGTACATTTAGAGCTATTTTGCGCAACTAGAAAAGAGATTTGCATTCCACTGATAGCGAGGATCCTTTAAGCGAGTATGCTTGTGACGCATAAACCAACGGCACAAGGAGAAATTAAGTGCTGAGAACTTTCGGGGACTCGCTTGCTGGATTCCGTGCCGACCGGTTGTGCCCTCGCGATCTCCGACGTCAGCGTAGCTCTGGCAGACTGGGCCCGCCCTACGTCATCTCCTGACGCCGATCTACGACGACAGCGTAGCTCTGACCTACTGGACTTGCTCTTTATACGCCATCTCCTGACGCTGACAAGAGCTCTCGCAAGTGGTGCCCCATCCTCGGACTCCTGTGACCGTGTTTCCATCTTTCCTATCTCTCTTATCCCCACGATATGTCCTCGCTCGCTGGCCTAGCGCATCTCTCTTTCGCAATACCTTTACTTCTATCTTTTAATCCCTCCTCACCCCCATCCCTTGTGAGATACTGTTAGGTGTCGCACCCTGATGCAGAAAGTTACGGGGATCACTTTTCTCTTCTTTTCCCTCTCTTAGAATCACTTCAGAACGTCTGGCCTCATGGTAGCACTAAGAAACAAAAATTGGCAGATCCCACATACAGTGGGAATCGATGATTTGCGAAGCAAGAATGAGAAATGTTGACATGTCTCTTTAAAATCGGGACAAAGTTACGAGGTGGAGGTAAATGATGCCGTACATGACTACCGTGTCATGATTATCATGTTTGGATGTGTCATTTACGTTCGTCATCTATTCACGTCACGTGATACCATATTTAGTATATGTGGAGCTAGCGAAACAGCCACGAGCGCATCATGAAGGGCCCAGTATACTACAATGTAGCACTGACGCGCGCGCAAGCTGGGCACAGCGGCGCTACGTTAGGAAACTTCGAGCACTCTATAGTCTGACGCCAGGTGCGACAAGCGTCCGTCGGCGCGGCCCGACTTCAAACTGGCGCGAAATGCGACATGCCGCATTTCGCGCCGATGCGTTACCCAGACATGACTGCGTCTTCCTCTTTTCGTGACGGAGGGACACCAGACGCGCTGAAACGCGCATGCGTCAAAGCGACGCAGCGCGGCGCGTGTCTGCGAGTATGCGGCAGGACCGGCGCCTGGCGTGGCAACGCCGGCGTGACGCGACGAAAAGAACGCCGGCGAGCACGCACACCGCGTCACGTCGAAATGTATTGGCGCCTTGGCTGTGGCATGTAGTCATGTTCTCACATGACACACATCTCATTATTATTATGTTTGCACCAGTCACATACCTTCGTCATCCATTGGTATCACGTAATGTCAAATTCGGCATTTGTGAAGCTTGCGAAATGGCCACGAGCGCATTATCAGTGTGGCATGTAGTCACGTTGTGACATGACGCGCATCTCATGCTTATCATGTTTGCACCAGTATCATGCCTTCGTCATTCATTCCGTCTCGTTATACCAAGTTTGGTATAAGTGAAGCTAGCGAAACGGCCGCCTGGCATCATGAGCGTGGCATGTAGCCATGTTGTTACATGACACGCATCTCATGATTATCATGTTTGCACCAGTTACATACCTTCGTTATCTATTTACGTACTGTAATACCAAATCAGGTATATGTGACGCTAGCGAAACGGCCGTGAGCGCATCATGAGCGTGACATGTAGTCATGTTGTTACATAAAACTCATGTCATGATTTTCTTGTTAGGGTCTGTTGCTTGTGTTCGCCATGCAATCATGTCATACCAAAGTAGTTTTGCAACATGTCATGTGAACGAGACCACCGCAAGAGCAGTAGGACCGTGAAATGTAAGTCATAACATTCATGATATACATGTCATGGTTTTCATGTTATGACTAGTGAAATGTGTTCTTCATACAGTCATGTTATGCCATACCAAGTTTGGTATCGATACCCTTATTGAAACGGCCAGGAGAGCTAAACGTCGTAGGCGGCTTGACAGATAGATAGATAGATAGATAGATAGATAGATAGATAGATAGATAGATAGATAGATAGATAGATAGATAGATAGATAGATAGATAGATAGACAGACAGACAGACAGACAGACAGATAGATAGATAGATAGATAGATAGATAGATAGATAGATAGATAGATAGGCAGATAGACAGACATACAGACAGACAGACAGACAGACAGACAGACAGACAGACAGATAGATAGATAGATAGATAGATAGATAGATAGATAGATAGATAGATAGTAGATAGATAGATAGGCAGATAGACAGACATACAGATAGATAGATAGATAGATAGATAGATAGATAGATAGATAGATAGATAGATACGCTCAAAATCGCCGAAGTTTGCTAAGAAATGCTTCGCATTTAAAATAGCTCTAAAGTGACCTCTCTCACACCCATAAAAGCCATCGACGTGCAGGTATCGCGATGCACAGGTGCCAATTCTCGAGGTTTCCTTGCGGGAGAATGAGGACAGCGCGCTATCGAACGAGCTCGCGAATGACGAAATTTCCAACGAAAAAAAAAAAAAAACAATGTCATTGCCGAATAAGCCGCCGCGGCATACATCTGAGGCGGGCGCCACTCAATAAGCGAATACGCTCGTGGATAGTTTGCCGGCCATCCCTTCATAGCACTCGCGCACTTTCTCGAGTATCGTCGGCGGATACCGCACGCCGAATGAGAGTGTAATTCCGTTATAGAGCTGGGAGAAATCGTAGCTGTTCCCCCTTGTCTCGTTATGAGTGGTTTCTTTGGCATTGCTGATATTCGTGTGACAGAGGTCGTGCGGCCACAGAAAAGAGAGAAAGAGACATGACGGTGAAGGAGTGATTTCTAGGTATTTTAGGAGCGGTCGTTTCTTGAGAGCGCGTGCTTGTGTGCGCTGGTATCTCTCGTACGTGAGCAAAAAAAAGCGAGCCGTAGAATTGAGGATCGCCGTGGAGCGCAAGCGTGCCTGTCATCTTCGTCGGTTCGTGTCGTCGTTGCGACTCTTGCTGCCACCTTTGTGCACCGGGTCTAGGCATATAGGATTGGAGAGTGCTTCGCAAGGCCCTCGGATGCCTTCTTTTTTTTTTCGAGAGTGTTCTCTGTCAGAGAACGGCGAGTGAATTCGTATATACGCTTCTTGGGCGACTCTCAGGAACGACACAACGCCGACGCCACGGAGGCGACCTCATCATCTGAGCAAGACGCAAAAAAAAAAAAAAAAAAAAAAAACAGTGCGTCGCGTGGAAGGCAGAGTCTGTGTGGCAGTAGTCTTAAAACGAGCGGCAGTATAGCGTGCCTGTTTTCTCTCTTATTTTTTTCTCCGGTGTAGAGGTGCGCGTCTTTGAGATCGAGCAATGCACGCGGGTGAAGACCGTTTCATACGTATAGCATCGCACGAGAGCTCAAGTTAAACGACCCGAAACGTTATACGGACTCCCGATGGATGAAACGTCAAGACGACGCTCCACGAAGTAAGGATAAAAGAGAACTGATGCCGTCGTAAGAAATGGACGGGAAAAAGAAAGCGTTCTGGAAGGAACGGGATTAGAAAGTCTCGCGGATGATATATTTTTCTACCTTCAATGGTATGTGCGCTCGCTTTAATTGAGAATCTCATTTCTTTTCTCTTTTCCTTATGACAGCTATAGCGTAAGAGACGTATTCGACTGGAAGTATGATTCTCCCAGTTCAACGCGCGTCATGCTTAACGCTTGTTTGTTACACAGGAGGTGCCTGTACGGGTTCTTAAAAACTTCATTGTATTCACATCTAACTCGATCGTTGTACCGTCATGTTTTATTTGTCCTGTTTATAAAGAAAAAAAAAGAAGACCGCGCTGCTAGTCTGGTAAGAATACCAGCAGAAATACAAACTCCTTTCAAGCACCCTGAGCGAACGGATGTTCAAGTGACGGCGACTAGTAGCTTTACGACGCTCTCAACTAAAATCTACCTAAACACGCAACACAAAAGCTTTTCTCTGTAAAGCTACCGAAGACAAATGGGCATTTCCATTTAAGTATACGAGTCGTAACGAAATTTTCGGTGGGCTTCACCGGTAATCGCTTTGGAACATTCTCCGTGTATTTCTTCGAGGATATCGAGGCCCCCTTTTCGACGCCAGCAATCTCACGATGTGTCGTAACGTCTGGCTCGGAGCTTTAAATCGAAAATAATAATTTCCAGAGTCATTTTTTAACGCGATATTAAAGAAAGCTGCTGTTCTTCGCCAATTGATCTACGCTATTGCTTTATTTGTTTTTTTTTTCAAGTCTTTGGCGACAATGCACCGATGCTCTGATATCACTGTCGGAGGCCTACAGGTTTAGAACCTTCAGTATTTAAGGATCAAAGCGCGGAAGAAAAAAAATGAAACAAGGTGCAGGAAACGTGGACGGCTGGGCGTAAGCATATCCGGCATGTATTGTTCTTTCGGCTCCACAATTGAGATGGGTTAAGACATCGCGCCTCTGCTGCTCGTTACACATCGAGGGACGTGTAGCGATAAAAGATGAGTATATGGAATGACAGGGCCTGAGATAAAGGCTAGAAAGAAAAGTTGGCTCGCTTCGGCGCCCGTCTTTGACGAGTCAAGCTGTCATAGATGGAGAGCGATAGCAGCGTTTCGGCTGTCGTGGTGTTCCTAACGAGCCTGCCACCCATTCGACACTGGCTTCTGGCAACCATCCAGGAGTCCCTGCCACAGCTGTGGGCCGTTACCGCGCGAATCTGGGGATAATTTAAGTCCCCGGTCTCGTTTTCCTTTCCGTGCAGTCGGCCAAGATTTGTAGCAGAGCGACGGGGAGTAAGGAGACGTGGCATGCGCGACGAAGGCCTAGTGGAGTGGACGGGAAGATGTATAGTCTCCGAGCTAAGAACATGTGAACCCCTCGCCCTCTCTCCATCTTCATCGTGCTTTTGGACGGCACTTAGCGATGCCACTTAGCGACCCCGCTGCAAAGCCCGATATGGATTGATGATGAAACGGTTGTTGGCCTCTTGAGGCAGTGTAAGAACCGCGAAGAGGAGGTTCTGAGACATGAGAATGGCGGACGAGTGATCCGTTTCTCAATGGTCTCGCCTCTTGTCGGAAGTCAAAGGCGACTGTGTCATGTCAGCTCCTCAGTGGTTGATTTCTTGAGCAGCCGCTATGCTTCTTTTTTTCTCTCTCCATTTCTTTTGTTACTTTGAGACTGTGCGCACTATTGGAAGGCCTATAAGCGCTGCGTCGAAGGTGGTCCGCCTACCACCGTAATGCCAGCGCTGCGCTTTTGAAGAGCCTTTGGTCTATGCCTAACCAACGAATATATATTGACGATGGAGTTATACCTAAAAATAGAAGTATTCTGCTCGATCGCGCTCCTTCTTAATGCATGCAATATTGAGATAAGTTGACTGTTTGAGAAGTTCGCTGCCTAACGTTACGTAACGTTGGGAAGGTTACGTTTGGTTCAATTTTGTCATCCGTTTCGTATTTTTTTCTTCGGAGAATTTTCATATTGTAATAAAGTAAAATAAATGGTGTGAAATGGTACACACGCTTTCAATTTGATGAAGTACTATTACATAAAGGACAATATTCAACTTTAACGTGAAGGGAGGCAAGAAGGAAGCACAGAAAGCCAGGGGGATTAACCAAGAAAACGTATGGTTCACTACACGACACTGGATATTTGGAAAGAATGAAAAAAAAAACTAAGGCAGATTAAGGCTAGTGGTGCAGAGCCTGAAGGGAGCTGGAAAGCCTTCTTTGTTTGTTTTTTCGTTAATTCCTCCTTTCTTTCTTTTTGTATTTTTATTTTTTCTTGTTTTTCATTTATGTCTTTCTTGTTATTTTTCGTCTTTTTTTCTTTTTTCTTGCTATCTGTATGCACGATTTCATTTGAAGTGATCTGCACTTAACGTCGTTATCTAGGCTTTCAAAGAATAAGAGAAAGAAGACTTCTCTTTGGACCAAGCGCGTGATGACATGTTTATGCCATATGTTTTTGCTATGCTATATGTATTTACATTAGAATTTAATCAACCAAAGGAACAAGCAGGATTTCGAACAGGCTACTCAACAATTGACCACATTCATACTATCAATCAGGTAATAGAGAAATGCTCAGAGTATAACCAACCCCTATACATAGCCTTCATAGATTACGAGAAGGCGTTTGATTCAGTAGAAATATCAGCCGTCATGCAGACACTGCGGAATCAGGGCGTAGATGAAGTATATAAAAACATTCTGGAAGAAATCTACAGGGGATCAACTGCTACCATACTGCTTCATAAAGAAAGCAACAGAATACCAATCAAGAAGGGTGTAAGGCAGGGGGACACAATCTCCCCAATGCTATTTACCGCGTGCTTACAGGAGGTTTTCAGAATTCAGAATGGGAACAGTTAGAGATAAGAGTTAATGGAGAATACCTTAGTAACCTGCGCTTCGCCGATGACATTGCTTTGCTGAGTAACTCAGGGGACGAATTGCAACTCATGATTACGGAGTTAGACAAGGAGAGGAGAAAGCTGGGTCTTAAAATTAATCTGCAGAAAACGAAAGTAATGTACAACAACCTCGGAAAGGAGCAGCGCTTCGAGATAGGTAATAGTGCACTTCAAGTTGTAAAAGACTATGTATACTTAGGGCAGGTAATAACCGCGGAGCCGAACCACGAGATTGAAGTAACTAGAAGAATAAGAATGGGGTGGAGCACATTTGGCAAGCACTGTCAAATTATGACAGGTAGATTGCCACTATCCCTCAAGAGAAAGGTATCTTGCCGTATCTTGCTGTATCTTGCCGGTACTTAGCTATGGAGCAGAAACCTGGAGACTTACAAAGAGGGTTCAGCTTAAATTGAGGACGACGCAGCGAGCAATGGAAAGAAATATGGTAGGTGTAACCTTAAGAGACAAGACGAGAGCAGAGTGGATTAGGGAACAAACGGGGTTAAGGATATCATAGCTGAAATCAAGAAGAAGAAATGGACATGGGCCGGGCATGTAGCGCGTAGACAGGATAACCGCTGGTCGTTAAGGGTAACTAACTGGATTCCCAGAGAAGGAAAGCGGGTAAGGGGGAGACAGAAGGTTAGGTGGGCAGATGAGATTAAGAAGTTTGCGGGTATAAATTGGCAGCAGCAAGCACAGGACCGGGTTAACTGGCGGAACATGGGAGAGGCCTTTGTCCTGCAGTGGACGTAGTTAGGCTGATGATGATGATGATGATGATGATGATGATGATGATATGTATTTGCTCTTAATCTCTCTCATTAGTTTAAAAACGTGAGATGACAAATTAACAGTATTTCGTTAGAACTGCCCGGCTCTTTGCCAATCCCCAAGCGTGGGTGTGTGCCACAGTTCCCAGGATCTTCCTTCCTTCCTATGCTTTATGCTATTTTACTTGCGTTGCACCAAGCGACAGCGTCAGCATACAACAGCCTGAAAAAGAAGGCACACAGCACTCAAACCATTCTATGGTTAGAGAGTAACACCTTGTGCCTCTTTGCTTCGTGTCTGTGATCTTCCCGCGCTCGCAGTTCACTGAACAATTATGAATTACCAACTAGCCCACCTTTCCATCCTATTGCAATGCTGCTCATACCTACACTCCGCAAGCACTCTATGGGTAGAGTGTAACTGCTTACCGAAAAAAGAAAGAGGGGGAGGGGGACTCTCGATTTACCACCATTCAGCGCCAAGAAACACATGTGACCGTGAGCTGCCCACGAAGCGGGTGGCCTTCAGTGTATTTCTGCAGCCGTGCTCGATGTCGGTCGAAAACGTAGAAAAGGAGCGTGAGCTGCGTGCGGTCATTAAGTAGGTCACTTGGGCATCTTTTTTTTTTTCTTCGTTTACTGTCGCGCCCTCCCAGCAACCTGCAGTGCGCACGCTACGCGAAGCGCCCTTGTTTCTCTCTCACCCTCTTCTTTGAGGCGGTAGAGGGGAGTGACGAGGAGGAGGGGACCTGCGACGCATCGACGAGCAGACAACAAAAACACGAGGCACCCGTGAGAAAGAAGGGTGCTTCACTGCACGGCTTTGAAGCATGAAGCGGCTGCCGTTCTCTGCATGGCAGTGCGCGCTTCGGGCGCAAACGCTCTGTATAGTCTGGAGCGCGCGTCCGGGCGGGACACGGGGGAAAGAGATTCTTGCCGCTGGTGGCTGCGTCTGGCCTTCGATCCAGTTGAACGGCTGGATATGGTCCGCAGTAGCGCAACTCTCTTTCCATCGCTGCCACTGCCGCGTGGTTTTTACCTGCGTCTTTCCATCACTCGATCTCATTCCTTTCCTTTTTTTTTCACTTTGTCTTTGTTCGTTCGTGCTGCTACCTGAGACTGCGTTTCATTTAGCCTTCAACCCCCTCTCCCACTCTTTAGTCCATTTACCAACATATAAAATGCTAGCGTGGCGCCGTCTGGTAGTCCGCGCAGAACGGGTTAATGCATTCTACTTTTCCCCTATTTTCTTGTTTTTGCGCAATCGTAGTGGTGGTGAACGCGGGTTGTACAAAATGACTCGCAGAAAGCGCAGAGCGCGCCACGTACAACACAATCGATTTGCTCTTGCGATGGGCAGACATATTTATATCCTGGTTATAGTGTTGTTTCGAAGCCACTTCATCAAAAGAGATACCTCTGTGTCGGAGGTACCGTATACACTAACCGATGGTGCGTGAGGTGCTTTTAATCCGAAATTTCAAGGTAACGGCTGCATGTTTTTTGTTGGTTAACGTTAGGAGTGGTGCGTAACCGAGGAAACGTGTCACTGTATTAAACAGTGGTTTGAAATTTTTTTTGCTTCATTGCTCTTTTGTGTATATATCAACGGTACAATGGTATATTTAGTTATCGTCCCGTTATAATAAATAAAGCGTTAGTGTAGCTAGCACAAAAGGCGCAATGTCTGAGAGATAGCGGAGCTGGCGAGCGTCGATGTATTTTTTTTTATTTCGCTTTTTTGCAAAGTTCTGCAAATTTAATCTCTTGTTTTCTCTAGTTTCTTTTCCTCTTTCTTCTTCCTGTTTTTTTCCTGTTTTTCTTGTTCAGTTTATTTCTCTTTCTTTTTTTGATTCTATTTGTTTCTTGCTTCCTCTTCTCTTATACTATTCCTCTCTTTCTTTCTCTGCATTTTTGTATCTATTTTTCTTTCTCATTATTTCAATGCTATACCTTACTTTCTCTTCCGCTCCTTTTCTCTTTCTTACCGTCGCATCTGTTCTCCTCAAAATCACTTCCCTTTCCCATCTTTATGCTACGCCATGCTGTTACAAAACTATGCTATGCTATGCTATGTTATGCTATGTTATGCTATGCTATGCTATGCTATGCTATGCTATGCTATGCTATGCTATGCTATGCTATGCTATGCTATGTTATGCTAAGCTAGCGTGTCTGGATAGCCGAATTGCATTTTGGCGAGTATGTGAACAGTCTGTTATGCTAGGCTGTAAAGGAAAGCAAATCAATGGTTTGGATAGCCGAGTCGTTAGGACACTCGTCTTCGGATTGAAAGTATGCGGGTTCAGATTCCGCCTGCTAAAGAATTTTTGTTTCTCTCTATCTGTACTTGCTTTTTCAGCCATCAGGGTTATTGCAGGTCACGCCGGAGAAATTGGTGCACGTCTCCGGGGAGCGAAGTAGAAGAGTACGAAAAAGAGGACGTAGAGAGCGCGTTCTGGTACGTGATGATTATTTCTCTTTCCAAACAACAAATTACTGTGAAATTCAGGCGCCTTGCTCTTAAAGGTAACAAGAACCAATGATTGAATTCATTCATTTAGCAATGAAGCGTGCTCCTAATACGAGCTTTTACAATTCGTACCAATGCCGGTACAATGCATCTCCTAATGCGAATAAATGAAGGAACAGAAGCTTACACATTGGTAGAACTTAAACGGCAATGCGTGCGTGTGAATGCCCTACTGGAAGGTGAACTCCTGGCAGCGAACTGTTCGCAGCCTATTTATTATTATTATTATTATTATTATTATTATTATTATTATTATTATTATTATTATTATTATTATTATTATTATTATTATTATTATTATTATTATTTGTTTCAGCATGATATATGCTTCTTTACTGGTAGATTTTTGTTCTCTAATGACCATTGATTTTTGACACTTCACAACGTACATAAACTGGGTACCGAGGCTATATAAAAGTTCAGGCTCTTTACAGCAAGCAGGTTACAACCGGACAGAACAGTACTCTCTGTGAAAATGCGATGAGGTGGTGGCTCGTCGTTTGAAGAGCGTTCAGTTTTTCTACCAGACGAATTTAAAAACAGTGCGGTAACACTGAGTGGTGAGAGGATGTTTCCCTTAGTGTTGAATGAAGAATTATTGCTTTAGCAAAAAGAAAGCAAAGTCTTGTTATTATTAGCCGGAGACCAGCTTGAACTTTTCGCAGCTCACTTGCAACTTGAAGCTCAGCTAAGAGCTGTAATATTTTTGACTAGCATTGCTTTTTCGCGGCCTGAGATATGTGAATTTCTCCCGTACAGCCCATTCAGGATCTTGAATTTTATTTCATTCACTTTTTTGTTTTTTTTAACCAGAGCGATTGGTCAGCAGCAGGTGACACGACAGGTGACGTCCCACATTGAGAATCAGGCGGACATATTTACACACTTATACTCATTCTTTCATTTTCAGTCTCTCTTAAAGTTCCACAGAAACTTAATATTTCCGCTTATGCTTTTGAAATGCAGCGTTGTGGATTATGTCCTCAAATATCTCCTTCATTCTTCTGATTGGCTCACCTAATGCGCACTGCTCCCTGCTTAAGGTATTTGTTTCTTCTCAGGAAGTACACCGAGTCGTCATCGTCATCACCAAAATAGCAATTGTGCCACGAAAGAATTCATTGGCCCGTAACTTAAGTAGTTCCGGTATCACTTACAAGTGGGATTCGTTCACACACTGAATTTCGCAGTGCCCTTTCACTTGTCATCCGCACTGGCGGCCTCTTGATGATTCTAGTCAACGAAGGAAAACGATTAGGCCGAACGAGTTAATAGGATGTATACTTAAAGGATGAGGTCATGGTTATCCACCATTAAACTAAATTAGCGGGAAAACAAAACAAATGGGAACCTATTATTTTGATTATTTACAGTACCTTAACAGAGCCCTCGAGGGGCATTGTGTAAGGGGGGCGGTACAGATAATATGTTAGAAAAATATATATATACATATATATCTACACATACATAGGCAAATATTGAATATAATAGGAAATGCAGTTCAACTTATGAACATGTAAGCAAAACACATACTAGAAAGGTGAATTACAGTATGAGAAGGTGAAATACAAAAAATATTATGCCAGTAACTACAACCTAGCGATAGTGCAAAAACATCGGCAACAGTCCTATAAGCACAGATGATTACAAAGATGCGATAGAGCAGTTTTTGGTGCATAAGTATTTTTAAGAGTATGATAGAACGTTGTGTGGTCTTGTTCTGACGCAAGATCATCTGGCAAATCATTCCACAAACGAATAGCTCGTGGAAGAGCCGATTGGTTGAAAGCGTTAGTATTGCCGTACATGCGTGATAACCTAAAAGTGTTATGTAGCCTGCTCGAAGTTCGATGTGCTAGATTAAGGTGAACAGATGGCATCATGCTGGTGTGGATGAGTTTGTGAAATAGTGATAAAAGTGAGATGTCGCGGCGAATTTTCAGTGGCTCGAGTGCAAGGCTATGTTTAATCTGTGTTACGCTGGTCGGGTAGCTGTGATTACGCGCTATGAATCGACTAGCTCTGTTCTGTATACATTCTAACTTATCTGTCGACTCCAACACGTTAGCGCGAAGTAGTGCTTCGCCATCATGGCTGTATTTTTTATTCGCCCGTTCCCGCATATAGACTGATAATTTCAACGACGACAAAGACCCTGCGTATACGCCTCGGCTGGCCAGCCGCGTGTTTGGCCCTTGCGAGTACGGGAGGGGACTCTTAAATTTAGCGCGTCATATCTCAGGCAAGGCGTCGAGCGTCTGTTTGCTTAGGCAGTGAAAAGAAAAATAAGAAAAAAAGTTGAAAAAAAGCGGGTATGGCCCACGGAAGCTTCTCAGCGCCAGCTTCCCAACACTTTTCGCGTCTACACAGCCCTCACACAATCTTAGAAAGAAAACTAGACCTGCCTTGTTCCTTTTACCACTTTCAACCAGTAGCTCGCGCGAACACGTTCGAACTAAAGGAAACCACTTTCTACAGGCGCGTTTGATGCGGTCTGTGTATTATTCTTGCCGGTGCTGCTCGGGGGCACAATTTATTTCTTCTCTCTTTCTTCGGAAGCGTTGCGGAGACTTGCCCTCCCTGTCAGACTTCGGCTATGCTGGTGGCAGGAGCTGCCCCACCCCCTGCCCCCTTTTCCGCCCTTTCTGCAGGCTGAGAAGTTTCACTGCCCTCGCTACTCGCACGGGTGTCGAAAGGAGGTTGATCCTGAATTTAGCTGGCTTATTGGTCTGCGAAGCGCGCGCACCGAATGCAGAAGAGCGAAAGGGACCACAACCGTACATGGTCTCCGACGTTTCCGTACGCATTCTCGGCTCCAGAAAGTGGAGGGTCGCTTCTAAAAATGAACTTCTGGTGACCGATGTCTCTGGTTTGAACCGTAAGGCAAAGACTCAGTGTGCGCGCTCGTGCGCCATTCGAAGGAGAGTTTTACGGGTTGTAGAATACTCCTAGGCAGGAGGGAAAATATTAACCAGTATACGGGTAATTGTAAAGGGCGCTGCTCCTCAAAGACAACCCGCCACGTTAATATTATGTTGCTCGACTGCTGACCCGAAGGTCACGGGATCGAATCCTAGCCGAAGCGGCTTTAATTAGCGTGTAGGCGGAATGCTAGAGGCGCGTGTGCCTATAGATTTAGGCGCATGCCAAATAACGTCAGATGATCGATATTTCTGGCGCCCAACACACTACGGCGTCTCTATTAATCACATCGTGATTTTGGGACGTAAAGCCCCAAGAAAGATTATTATCGTTTCTTCTAGTTAAAATGGCGATTAATCACGTGGTAGTTAGGTTGTTCAGCGAGAAAAGAAATTGAAAAAGAAAAGCAACATGCGATAACGAGAACGGCATGCCTGTATTATAAAAGAAAAAAAATAAACTTAGAAAAGGGAAACAGAATGCAGCATGCAGTGGTTCTGGCTTCTTCTGGCATTCTAGTTTCGATGCCCTACTGGTATATCGAACAAGACTATACGTTCGAGGATGCCCAAGGCGAAGGAAACGCGGCATGGACATTTATCTCTCCCAGACGTGCCAGGCCCGCTTCACTGGGGAGGCCGCCCGTATTTGAGTTTCGAAATTAGACGGCCAACTACTGAAAAGCCAATCGGACATCGCGAGACAAGGGGGCGGGTGGAGCACGCGTTCGGAGTTCCACCGAAGGCGAAGCGCGCGCGTCCTGCCTTCGGCTCCGGCTGGCTTGTACCGACTCCCTGGCATCGACTGATACAAGCGCACACGCATACTGCCAGCGAGGAGCAGCTACTGTTTGCTCATCCGAAATCCGAGAGCCAACAACCGGTCGACGAAGCCATAGCTCTTGTCCCGATCACAAAACGTGTTGTGTGTGCGCGCGAGCTGGCGGCCGAGGCGATGTAGAGAAGAGGCGAGACGCACTTTAGAACATCCGGCATCTTTTCTGGCTCGCTTTCGGCTTTATTTGTCCGAGGCACATTTTTCGAGTTCTGCTGCTTCTTCACGAATTTGTTTTCTTGCCCGAAGAATGAGTCGTAGAGATGAAAAGACAGGAAAGAAAAACCGCTTGGTATCACGTTTTTTTTTTTTTTATCGGCGCAAACGTAGCGTGACTCAATGGGCCCAGGGGCAGTAAGCGGATTGCTTCGCTGGCCCCGCTAATCGAAGAAACCTGCGGCTTTGAAATGAACGCTGCTACACGGCTCTCGACGAGAGATTGTCTCTGGAGCTTTCTATAAAACCAACTTTTACTCCCTGTTCTCATCTCTCCTTCGGCTACGGTAGTGACACAAGTTAAGATGGAAGTAATTGGTTCCTCACGCGTTCACCCTCTATGGAGACATAGTCATAAATAAACGAAAAAAAAATGCGGCTGGACGAAGTACACAGCAAAGGTGCTTCAGCTCCACTAACGTGCAACTTCGCAAGATTGCATGTTCAGAAGGTTGCGTGTTCGAATCACGTCCGGGTCACCACTTGTAGGAAGACGTTCGGCGTTTGGTTTCCCACATATTTTATTTATCCCTGCTCTGGCATGAACGTCCACAGACGCTGTCGTTCTTGCTGGCGCATTCTTCTCTCGTGCTGGTTCGAACAGGCGGAGCAGCTGTGGCACAACTTCTTCGTCTTCTCCGAGACGCTGACGGCTCGCCATTGGGCGAAGCATGCAGTGTTTTGAGAGAAAGATTTCTTTGATGAGGCTCTAGTGGCAGCGGATCCGGAACCAGGCGTGTGGTGGAGGGTATTTTCGTCGTCGTCGTCGCAAAACTGCGTCCAAATGCAGTTAATTATAAGCTTGTTGTTGTTAATCATCATCATCATCATCATCATAATCATCAAATTATTAGCATTTTCTTTTAAGTGTGAATACATTTTATAAGCGACCCCAAACCATCCACCGCCGTCGGCGGCGTCCGCAGTCTTCTCTCTATCTTTAAAAGAAAGAGGAGTTGGCGGGCCGCAGCGCGACGCTCTACCGAATAAGCCACGGACGCGACGCTGATATCGGTGTCAGTAACGCGCCTTATACCCCCTCCCCCTTCGCTCGCTCCTCCGCTCTCCTCGCTCGCTGCAGCTGCGCGCGCACCCCTCTCTCTCGCGCGCCCGCCTTCTCTCTCGGTCTCCCGTCGAGAGCGGGTCGTGAGGGGGAGTAAAGTTAAAATCCGTTGGCATTCGCCAGTGAGTTAACGTAAACTCCCCCGTGTGATCAAATTGCGATTCCCAGGAACCATTACACCATAAAGGCACCATAGTGTGATTAATAAATATAATAGTGCGAATTAATAAATACCCCTCATAGCATCACCCCGTGTATTCGCACTTAACCATGTTCACCCTCGGGAAAATGCTTGGTTTTTTTATTTCTTCTCGTTCCCTCAATTCCCGGTCTCAGTTCTCTATAGGGCATGTAGGGAAGGGTGTTTCAGTTCAATAAACGTCATACCACCTTTTCTGTTGGGCTAACTTGAGCCCTCTCCCTTTTTAGTGGGCCGTTAGCGAGCAGTGCGACTGGTCATTGTGGCGAATACCCGTTTTTATGGTGAACCTTGACTACGTAACACCCGCAACGGCACGGAGACACCCACAAGCGTAGCCCCTTAAACACTTCACTCCTTAAAAAAAAGAAAGGAAAGAAAAAGAAAAGTCTTGCATCTTGATTACCCTGGAGATAAGATTATGCAGTCCGCGCGAAGACATTCGGAAAATTTTCGCACGAGTCTCTCAGCTACTGTACCGGTGCACTCCCGAATTCGCAGTTGACTCGCAAGGCGCGCACCATCCGGCATTCATTAAAGCGAACCTTTCTTTCATTCGTCTCCCGCATCAAGCACTTCGGAGTTACTTCGGAAGAGGAATTATTTCCGTACGCTAAGGACAGACGACGCGGGAAGATTATTCACCTCGCTTAACGTAAACATTCTCTCATTGCACCCAATCTTGCGAATTAAGCCCTTAGCGAATAAGCGAAGATAACATAGTAGAAAAACGCAAGGCGATTCCAGGCTACAAGAATTCGCGCGCCGTGCAGCGTCTAGTTTCGTCGTTGCATCTTTTCTTCTTAGCGGTGTTTCCCTCTCTTTCTCTCTTGTTGACTTTTTTTCCTGAGTACAATTTTCGCATTATCTGATTGTGTACTTTGGTTTCTTCCTTGTCGGGCCGGGTTTCCGCCCCTCTCTTTACGTTTTATCATCCTTCCTCCGGGACCCCCAGACGGTAGCCATCTTAGGTCATATATCACATTCCCGAGGCATTCCCAGAGTGCCTCCACTGCTAGGCGTTTTCTTGACCCTCCTTCTTATTTTCCTGTGTTTGCTTATTTTGTTGGTCCTTTCGCTTTGCACTTCTGTAGCGTAGCAGAGGCCCACAAGGCCTTGCCATTCGGAAAATTGATATTCCTCATCGTCCACTTCTTTTTGCTCTTCTTTCTTTAAAACAAAACAAGAAGAAAAATTTTCGCAGCTTTCTACAGAACTCGGAAAGAAGTACAGATGCTCCGAAATGATGAGAGAACATGAGCGCAAAAAAAAACAAAGAAAAAAAAACCTTGATAAAAAGATGATGGCGTGCCAGAAAACTGTTGTTTTAGCGCTAGGAATGTTCTTTTTCCGGGGCGGGAAATATGAAACAACGCACGTGTGTCTGACGGTTATCTCCTCATTCTCTCTTTTTTAAGCACCCGTTTCTGTGCGAAACGCGACCACTCGAGCAGAATAAATACCTTTTTTTTTTCATTTGACCGACCATTCGGCGCAATAACAAATTTTCTGGTTATTAGGCATTTTCTTCTTTGGTAGGCTATGAAAAAACAAGCTAAGAAGAAGCTGTAATTTGTCCTCCTGATGAGAGTTCAACGCTTTAAACAGCAAGAAAAAACATTGTTATTGTTCATATTGCAGTGTTTAAACTAAAGTGAACATAAACACGATGCGGCACCGTTGTTCGTATAGAGCAGGAATGTCTCGTTTCCCATGGTTCAATATCAGTCTTTGGTGTTTTCACAATGATAATATCGACACTGCCAGAAGGATGAAACTAAGAGGAAATAAAAGCGGGTATGTTGACCAGCATAGGCAGGTTAATAATAATTGTTGCAGTTTAGCATCCTAAAACCACCACACGATTTACTAAGACGCCGTAGTGAAGGGCATCCGAATTTCGACCACCTGGGGCTCTTTAACGTACACCTATATCTAAGGACACGGTTCTACAGCATTTTAGCCTCCATCAAAAATGCAGCCGCCGCGGGCGGGATTCGTTCCCGTGACTTCCACTTTAGCAGCCAAGTGCCTTAACCACTAGACCACAGCCTAGAAAGATTGGTTCGCTATACTACACTGGGGAATGCATTGTAGGATCTGAAAGATTCGCACAAAGCACTTGCCTTGAAATTAGGTGATTGATTGATTGATTTGTGGGGTTTAACGTCCCAAAACCACCACATGATTATGAGAGACGCCGTAGTGGAGGGCTCCGGAAATTTTGACCACCTGGGGTTCTTTAACGTGCACCCAAATCTGAGCACACGGGCCTCGACATTTCCGCCTCCATCGGAAATGCATCCGCCGCTTGAAATTAGGTGTCCGGGCAAAGTCTGTTATGATTTATCAATGCGGGCCCTTTTACTATAGGATGTAAACTGTTGTGCCTTTAGTTTGCTCAGTGTGCTCAAATGGAGCTCACGAGAATATTAAAGCGACAGCGTTGAAGATTTGATTTCGCAGAAACGTCAGTGTCGGGGTCGTTGGTTGTGAGCGAAATATCACCATCTTGGGCGTCAACATCTTGAAAGAAATATCTTGAAAGATGCAAATAAAACAAATATTGTAAACACATTTATTTTAGTCCGTCGTGCCGCCGCGGTGATCTAGTCTCTAAGGTACTCGGCTACTGACCCTCAGGTCGCGGGATCGAACCCCGGCTGCGGCGGCTGCATTTCCGATGGAGGCGGAAATGCTGTAGGTCCGTGTGCTCAGATTTGGGTGCACGTTAAAGAACCTTAGGTGGTCGAAATCTCCGGAGTTCTCCACTTCGGCGTCTCTCATACTCATATGGTGGTTTTGGGACGTTAAACCCTACATATCAATCAATCATATTAATTTATTGCAGTTCGACGTTTTCACTTGTACATACCCATCATCATCTTTTACTTCTATCTCGTTGGTGTTCTGAGCCGAGGCAGACACCTCTGGGCAAACGATTCTCCTAGCCTTGGCTGGTCAAGTCTACGTGCGTCTTTCAATATTAAAATTTCTTGCTCTGAGTAAGGATCGAATGCGAGCTGTTTGCGTGGCAAGTAGGCACTTTAACACAGTTACGCGCATGTTTGCAAATACAATAGAAATAGCTTCCTCTGCTGGTAGAAGCAGTGAAAATAACGTTCATGCTTTACAAGCACAATTCTACACAGGCTTCGCAATACAACATGTAAAATCGCAGTAATAATGAATGCTGCAAGTACTTAGCCACCAAGCGTCAAAACGTGTGATTTTTTTAATGACTGTGTGGTTTTAAACCAGCCACCCATTACAAAAAGTACGCGCGTTACGAAGTCTATTCCCTTCAGACCACGTAGTGGGTGCGATTCAAAAAGACTTCATGCGCGTCATTGCTCGTGGTTCAAAGCGTACTACCTTTTACGCAGAGTGCCGCCATGGGCGAAAGCTTCACTTTATTTATTTATTTATTTATTTATTTTTTTGATTTGCATACACACATACACAAGGACACAGAGGAAAGAGGGAGAGAGCAAGCTGGCAACTGCCACCTGGAGGGGCCCAACGCCTGCTCACTCTTTCGGGAGGAGGGAAGAAACAGAGGAAACGAAGATTAGAGGGGAGAAAGAGGAAAGAAGATGAGGAAGGAAAAAAAATGACGAGGACTTCGACGAGTATGAGTAAAAAAAAACATATATAAAAAACAAAAAAAGACCGTCTATAAACGGGTGGCCAGGTACCTTTGGTTTATAAATGTAAGGAGAGCTCGGTGGGCCTGGTCGTGTCGGGAAGCACTACCACTCGGAAAGAGGTAGTCGTCTAGGGTCGCGCACGTAAGTCCTAGGAATTTATATTCCTTAACTAGCAAAGACCGCTGCGTAGCAAATGTGGGATAGTGCACAACGAGATGCTCAAGTGTTTCGCAGGAGCCACAAGCTGCGCACAACGGACTGTCCACCCGCTCTTGCCGGTGTAATCGTTCACGCACCAGCACAGAGCCCACTCTTACTTTGTACAACAGCGCTCGGGAACTACGAGGCAAGCCACGGCCGCGAACACGGGGAGGGAACGATCCATTCGCCACAAGCTTCACTTACACAAGTCACTTTCAAGCTTATCGATTACATTGTAGAAAGCCAGAATTTAAACTTCCCGCGTAACATCATATATATATGCACCAAGTGGCTGAAGTACACGCTAGGGACAGGATTTCTCTGTCGCTTTCAGCTTTCGAAGGGAAAGCTACAGGGTCCCTCAATTTTTTTTGGCTAAATATTGAGGTTTCATTCGAGAAAACTGCCTTATGATGGAGAAACGCCTTACTGAGGCAGTACGGGTTAATTTTTACCACGTGGGGTTATTTAAGGTGCGCCTAAACTTAAGAACACGCTTTCTTTCTTTTTTTGAATTTTGCACGGATTCTCATGCAGCTGCCGTGCCCAGTATTAAGCAATAAACCCACACCCACAAGCACCACAGAATTATGCCTTAGTAGCTAAGCTGATGCAGCCAGTAGTAGCTTACGGGAATTAAAACAAAAGAAATGGTAAGAAAATAAGAACAGAACAACTTCGGAAGTGTGGATTCGTATGAGCTCATGAAATCACTCTGTTCTCGGAGAAAACACTTCTGTCTAGGTAATAACAGCTGCCGTAAAAGAAAAAAAGACCGAGAAAAAAAGAAGACAATGTTGAACTCACTCGCTTGTATACGCACAGAAATAATATAGCTGTCAATAGTTGTCGTACCGCAGAAAATGGTTGATTGCAGAAGAGCTTTGCAGTGCTGATGTGAGGCATAAATACGTTACTTGTTGTCTTTTCGTTCGTTCGGAATCCTGTTTCGCATAGAAAAAAAAATTCATAATGAGGGTGCGCTTGTATTGACCGCTATTTTTTTTTCCTCCTAGGGACAGAAGTGGCGACAGTTTTTGGTTACGGCTAGCTGTTTACATAAAAAACCAGATCACGTCGTCGAGCAAGTGTTTACTTTTCTGGCAGGTTCATACTTTCCCATAGACACATCAGGACCCCAGCGAATCATACACCTTGTATGACAGATGAGCGTAATCGAGATGTTGATGGCCCATTTTGCTTCAATGAATGTTACGGAGCGCTGGATTTGGGTTAGGTGTTGTGAGGCTAAAAAAGAACTATTTTATGCTGTGAGCAACAAAGGACGTTTTACCAGTAGTATAGCCCATAATTTCCTCCAGTATTTTTTTTTGTAAACAATAGAAAAAAAAGAATATGGTGCAGATCTCACACAACAGTGGGAATCATCGATAATTGCGATATAGCGCAGGTAGCTAGATATTTAACATTACTTATAGTTCTGCAATGTTTCTTTTGAGCGGCGAAGCTACTTGGTAAATTGTATTGTGTTGCGTTTTAGTCACGGTATTTATAGTACCACTGCTCTAGTCAAAACAAATGTGAAAACACACACGCATGCATGCATGCGTGTAATTATAAGGCAAGAGATCACCGTTTCCCGAGAAAATATCTTATACATTTGAGTATTGATGCGTTGATCTCTACAAATTAAATGATGCCTAGATACTGAGGCTACTGAAGAAATCCTGTAATACAAAGACGCCCGTCGAGCACAATATGTCCAAACAAAAATTACCCATATTAAAATAGTATCTTGCCACCGGTATGATGGCGGGTAGTGGGATTTACTTTGTGGATATATTCTCCGCTCCAGCCATGTTGTGAATCAGCCTTGAATTTCCTAAGACGACAAATTTACATTTCTATACAGGCATAATGTCACTCGGTTTGCATTATATGGGGCAACTGTCGAGTAACTCATGGTTACTCACCGATCCAATACCCATAGCTTTACCCATTCGTCATGATTCACTTCATGGAGTTTTGGAATATTCTCTTTCTTTCTTTCTTTCTTTCTTTCTTTCTTTCTTTCTTTCTTTCTTTCTTTCTTTCTTTCTTTCTTTCTTTCTTTCTTTCTTTCTTTCTTTCTTTCTTTCTTTCTTTGTTTCATCCTGCCTTCCTTTTTTTCTTTCCTTCTCTCTTTCTTTCTTCTCACGTGACACACTGAGAGGAACGAATAAAAACGAGTTTCTTCGGGCTGAACGCGTCGACCTTAGAAAGAACCTTAATTTGACGTGACAGCTGCAGTTAGGCGGAGCTACAAACTTAACGGTGATCGCAACAGACGACGACTGGCCTTTGCCCGATTTAAAGCTGCCGCTCTTGAATTCTGTCGTCGCGTGATGTCTCGAGCTGTTGTTTCGGTGCGGAGCAACGTTTAGCCATTTCGCACGCTCGGCAGAGAAGCAGGTAGCGCGAGTCAAGTGTTGTATTTATTAATTACAACGCAACAGAGAACCGAGTGGTGCATGCATATTGTTTCATAGACTGGCTCGCTGGAAAAGACGTGCGCATATGGGAAAATATAGGACCAATGTAAAGCGGCCGAATAATATTTCTTCGTTGGTAAATAGCGTTTTTTTTTAAGGTTGGATTCTGGAATCGACATGTCTTGTCAGGAAGTTTAGCGAGACAACAGAAAACATTCAGAATGTCAATGAAGGCTTCTGTAAAGGTTTCAGCTGTAAGGAACGCTTCCTTGGTTTCTATTGCTGCCAATGAATTCGTGCGAAATGCCTGCACAAGTGCCGCAGACAATACTGGATAGCATGTATTCTGACACGCCATGGTGGTCCGGTGATTAGGGTACTCCACTGCTGACCAGAAGGCTGTGAGATCGACTCCCAACCAGGGAGGCCGCATTTTCGATGCAGGCAGGATTGCTGGAGGTCCGTGTAATTACATTTAGGTGCATGTTTAAGTACCCCAGGTGGTCGAAATTCCCACAGTCCTCTACTGCAGCGTCTCTCGTAGTCATATCGTGGTTTTGGACGTTAAATCCCAATAATAATAATAATAATAATAATAATAATAATAATATTATAATAATAATAATAATAATAATAATAATAATAATAATAATAATAATTTATCATAGAAAGAGGGATAACAGAGAGGGGAAGGCAAGGATAAATAAACGCTTCCAGTTTGCTAAGCTATATGCTGGTAAGAAGTATTCAGAATAAATTGTGCATGTTTTAGGGCACCATAAGTTCTCTACAATGGGGTAGAGTGATCTACCGAGATCAGAATGCGTCAATAGTACATATTTTCTCAAGGCATGTAAATCGCAGTACACACACTATACCTTCTTTTAGCGGAGACAGTGTGTGTCTCCGCAGCTTTTTTACTCGTCTTTTTTGATAATGTACTTCTGACGAATCTATCTCATGCGATGCACAGGCGACCTGTTTAATTATTGTTACGAAAGTATTCAAAAAGATATGTAAAACGCGGTTATTATGCGGTATTCATGGTAAGCCTTCAAAAAAAATTTCCTCTGTTTATCTACTTTTTTGTATACCTTTGCTCTTTTCCCAGTGCAGGTTAGCCAACCTAATTTTTGTTTTGCAGTTGACCTCCATACGTTTCTGTATCACACACACACACACACACACACACACACACACACACACACGCGTATATATATATATATATATATATATATATATATATATATATATATATATATATATATATATATATATATATATATATATATATATATATATATATATATAATAAGGGAAAGAAGTGTATACCTAAGGGCTCGTTTTTCCGTGCTTTAACACAATAATAATCAGATATAACAGACAGTAATGCCAAGGAATGTGCAGGGGAAGTTATTAGAACCAATGGAATGTAAATAAGAAGAAAGAAAAGTGGATGAAAAAATAATAACCAGCCGTGACCAGGAACCGAAAATGAAAGGTTCCTGCTCACGGCTGGTTATTTTTTCATCCACTTTTCTTGCTTCTTATTTACATTCCATTGGTTATAATAACTTCCCCTGTACATTCCTTGGCATTACTGTCTGTTATATATATATATATATATATATATATATATATATATATATATATATATATATATATATATATATATATATATATATATATATATATATATATATATATATATATATATATATATATATATATATATATATATATATTCATTCATTCATTCATTCATTCATTTTCTAACGAAGGGCGTGCCACAACTGAAACGTTAGGCATAAAAGTATTGCTCTCTCGTACATCTACTCACTTGTGTTTTTTTATTCGTACCGGACCCCCTGAACTTTCCTGCTGAATATATATGTAATCTTTTGAAAGCTTTTCTTCTCGTAATGGAGATAAAAACAATCACCACGTGGCAGCTCACGTTAATCACATCGTTTTCTTTCCATGCAACGCACCGAAAATGAAAGCTGAAGGCTATGACGCGTTTTCGCCCTCTTTCCTGCCTCATTTCTTAAGTGTCAGAAGACACTACCAAATAACAAGCTCATGATTCAGCGTCAGCACAAAGACACCAAACAAAGACAGATCTCGGAATCAAGAACACATTCCCGCACCAACACACATAGCATCCACGTACTCAGATATACGCATGCACACACACTTGCGTGTGAAATTTCGAGCACACTCATGCACACGCATACAAAAAGAAACGGCGATGTACGTAAAAAAAAAAGATGTTCCAGGATGGCATGCTTCATTTGTACGAAGTCACTCAACCTTGCCTCTCTTACCTACATCTCGTCGCGCTTTACCGTGTTCCCCTCCCTCTGCACTTTTGTGTTTTATATCCTTTCTTGATTCTTCGTCTAGGCTCTTCACTCAGTCGGTTGGTTTCATTTCGGCGGGCCATTCGCGCGATAAGCCGCTGCGTCAAAACGCGCGCCACCCTGCCGCGCGCCTGACTCAATTTCGCCCGCTGGGCGGGTGCCTCGCTGAGTGACACGTCAGTGTTAGAGGGAGAAGCGTAAGGAAGAAGAATATGGCGGCTGCTGTGCGTGGCTCGTCTCCCCGTCCGTATTGCAGCGTGGCTGCAAGCACTGAGAGAAGTCTGGCTCAAGCTGCACGCGAAGAAGAAGAAGAAGAAAAAAAACAAGGGCAAGGACGATGGCATCCGCAAGGGGAGACGACGCCTTCGGAGGTGACAAAAGCGCGCGTGCATTTAATATGCAAGCGAGAAAGAAAGAGAACGAGAGAGGTCGGGTAAGATTTCTGTTTTCCCGGACATCATGCGTTCCATCGTAGGCCGTATAGCTTCTTCTGAACGGAAAGTTCTCATTTTTTTTTGCTATGTTGTTGTTTTCAGCCTTTCATGTGTACTGAATGCAGTGGTGGTAAACACTTTCGATGAATATTCACGAAGGTCCAGACCGCAAACATGACAGAGTTGATGTGAATCGGTTGGATCAGCTCTGGCGGGCGTTCTCTTGCGTCGGGGTCGAGGAAAAGGGCGTGAAGCAAGGAAGCGTTGATAAAAAGAAAATGTTGGTCTGTTATATTTGTCGAGGCCTCTTGGAAACGGACTTTGATAAATTGGTGATAGTCTGGACTTGTTTACATAACATCCACGTGACCACCGCCAAAGAGCCTACTGCAGAGTTCAAACGCAGTGGTTCTCAGATGGGGTTCCCAGGAGGTCCGCGGAACTCCATGCTGCAGTCTGTGTTGCAATCCTACCCCCCTTCCTTTTTTTTTCTACCTTTCTTTCTCTGACTGGAAGAGGTCCCTCGTCTGTTCCACAGGTTCACGTGGCTTCCCAAAATTTCTTGGCTGAGAAACACTGTTCTAATGCTTCAAGTTGTTTTTACTCGTTCATTCAATGCGAGAAGCGACTCCGATGATGAGTTCCAAGAATGAGAGCTGCTTTTGATGCGACAACAGGAGTATTTAAATGAACTTGCAAGTACCAGCGGCCTGCCTGACTACTATTGAGCATGTATGTGAATAAGTACTATCAGCGTCAAATGAAACCCTAACAGCGGCAAGCCTTTGCGATGCTGCAGTGCGCACCGTTCTCTTATCACTACGAACAGGCACGCATATAAGCGGAAAGCTGCCAAGCAGGAGGCGCGCGCCTGTCAATCATGATAACTGACCGGCATGCACTACGCTATCGCAATAGCTGGCCGCTGTTCAGGTTTCATTTGATGCTGATAGTGCATGCTCTATAAAGAAGGCAGTCACGTTATTGGCCCTGACACGATCCATCGCTAAGGCACCGCTGACTTGAATCGCAAGAGAGATAAAAAAGAAGGGGAGGGAAACGAGGTAAGGAAGTCAGGAAACACGAAAGGTTTCTTGTTGGGTGCCGCATACTGGGAACGTCGAACCGGAATAAGCAAGGAAAGCGGGCAGAAAGGCAGAGGTTGTGTGTACATTTACAGAAAATACTAAGCTCCATGCTGCTCAAATATACCTCCCGTGACACGCTTCAAGCTAGTATTGATACTGACCAGTTCGTAATCAATTACGGTACGCACAGCTCATCAACCAGAAGAGGATAGTAATTGGTGAAGAAGGCTTGCCTTTTTTATTCTTAGTTTTTCGCTCTGTATATATCACAACTCCCTTGACGTTGTACCAAAAAAAAACAATCGGTTAAGAGCGTGCAACAACTCAAACAAACCAATGGATATTAAGATAAGAAAAGGGGGCATGGAGGTCATTATTAAGATAAAGAAAGGGGGCATGGAGGTCATTATTAGGCTAAGGAAAGGGGGCATGGAGGTCATTAATTGTAGCTCCTTTAGAGCGTGATAACTATGACATAAGTGAGAAGGAAATAAAGTTGATAAAAAACAAGTGAGCGCTGATGTGGACCAAACCTACAACTTCCTGATAACGCGTTTCTGTATTTCACGCCGGGTCTGTCGTGATTTGGCTGGCAGGCTAAACATTTTGTTCACGGCGGATTCTTTTCTGCACGAAAGCCAATAACTTAGCCGGATAATCATGATAAATGGGGCCTTACACGCGAAAACCATGACATTATTACGAGGCTTGTTGCAGCAGAGGGCTCTGGAAATTTCGACATTCTGGTGTTTTTTTTTAACGTTCCCTGACCGCCACACAATACACGGGCATCCAGAATTTCGCCTCCACCGAAGTGCAACTACCACGGCCGGCATCGAACCTGCGACCATCGGGTTAAACTTAACAGGGCATAAGTATATCGGTAGAATAGGCGTGCACTTATATGAATCCTCTCCGAATTTTTCTGCTTTACCTCGGTTTCATCAGTACGTGCTCCCCGTGGGAACGCGCGAACCGTTGATTCCAAATTAGGCCACGCATCGAAAGCTCTTCGCGTCCGGGCTAATTCCTATTGCCGGGACATGCCATTGTTTCCGACCTCGCGCTCGCTAACTCGATTTTCGCCGTGGCGCACCGACTGTTGGCCGACGATGCGAAGATGGGCCCGACCACGAACGCGTTCGACCGCTAACAACAGATGTGCGTAGATGCGCGGCCACTGACGGCCGGCACTAGATGACGACCCTAGGACGTTAATTCGGGCAAACCTGGGGTACCGCACGCAAAAGAAACATGCTCCCCAACACGTAGGAAACAAAACGAAGGAATGGCAACGGCAACGAGGCGCGCCTCTTTGTTTGACGGATCGCTTAAGCCACCACCACGTCTTGGGAAGCTGGCCTAATCTCTGACGCCGGGCCGGTGACGAATGGGCTGCCGCGCGAAAACTTTAATCAATGCGCTCGATGAAAGTCATCGAGATAATCGATGGAGCCAGCGAGGCGCCCAGAGGCACCCCTCGCCTCCACCAGCCAGGGTCCTGGTGTTGGTGGTGTACACACACGCACTGCATATGGCCCGCCGATGCGCCTACGCGCTGTGGCTTTTGAGGTCAGACGAGTTATCGATCAGCACGAGCGGACCGCCAGGGTAGCTGCTTCCTGCACATGGCACGCTGGTGTGCGACTCCCCCCCCCCCCCTTCCCACCTCATCCCCCACGGCGTTGTTTGCGCTAACGAGCATGTTGTCCATTACCGCCACTGGATTACGAGGGAAGCGGGAGATTAGTTTCGGTTCGCGCTTCGTATTTGTCGATTCCTCGGGGGCATGTCGCTGGACTCCGCTCAAGCTCGACTGTGGGTTTCGTGCGAACAAATGTCGGAAGTCCCAGATAGAGTTAGCCTGAAAGCCATGTTGTCGAAAATGGAAAAGTGCATTATGGAACTGAGGGAGAGCTATACAGTAGGCTGTGCGCGTAGTTTACAAAACAAAGAACGCACCTTGTGAGGTTTGCCTGACAGCGTTCGATCGGCAAATCAGGCGCTCAATGTTTCGAAAAATCTACCCACTCTGGAAATTGGTCACGATGCGCCTGTCTCGGCGATGTGGGGAGTTTTCGTGGATCGTTTGTCTTGAACAAACGGCCATCTCTACTAATGTAATCCATCCGTTTGATGTATACCGAATGGCCGGCCCTGATCCGGCCTCAAAGAGATCAAACTTTTTTTTTTAATCGGGGAATATCCCAATGTTGGTCTTCCATTGGGCTACCCAGCAAGCCCACGTGGCGGTAAGGAGATAAGACCACGACGTTCCCACGTGGGGGACCTAAGCCCATACAACTGAACTGTTGGTTTGAATAAATCTGTATTCATTCTCCTCATCAGGCTAGTAACTGATAAAAAGCTGTGTTGTAATGCTCGTAGCGTGCCATAGGCTTAGTGGCGGAAGCCTATTACGAGTGTCAGTTGGCGCAGAGAACAAAGACACCCTGCTAGCTGAACGCTTTCGCGCTTTTGCTCTCCTCTGGCGCTCCTATCAGGTTTCACTATTGCGAGTGTGTGCGAGGTGGCTTATAACTGCTCGCTCAGCTCTCTACGACAGTGATGGCTTATTGTCGCTTTCTATCCGAGAACTTAGTGTCGCAAGTGGCTTTGTGACTGCATAACTTGTGTGCAATGTATATTCTGGTACCACTTAATTGACATGAAATCTATGCGAAAAGAAATGTTGAATGGTGCAGATAGAGATGATTCCTTAGAAATTAGACAATCGGACCACCGAAGTCCTCTCAGTTCCTTATACATTCTCATGAGAAGGCTCGGATGGAAAAGACATATATTCTTCGCAATCGATCGTATTGATTTCTCTCATAGACTTTCCCAAAATCAACTAGAGGGAACTCTGGTGCTACGATCGTTCATAGACCATGGGAATGATGGATAGTACACGAATCTGCCTAGTCTTCGTACTTTGCGGGCCTCAAATCGTGCCTGTAGTTTCGTTTGTCACTGCGTTTCGGTTTTGTTAAAAAAGGAAAGAACAAACCGTTTCGAATTTCGCGTCCCGATTGAAAATGGTGAGTTTAAAAGATGATGTTGGTGAAGCGCAACCACTGAACACATACTAATTTTTGTTTCGTGACAAAACAGCTTCAAGCCACGAAAAGCCAAACGGAACACAAAGTACGAAAATTAGGCAAATTCATGTACTACCCATCACTCCGATGCTCGCTAAAGCGCCATGTGTTGCAGCTCCCTTAGACACTAGCGCCAGAGTTCCCTCCAGTGTATTTATAGGAAACCCTATGGACCAAGCGACAATGTTATGTGCTTACGTCGTCATGTGACGTCGCGTTATATATATAACGCCACAGTGACGTGGTCATGACGGCATCACATGATTTTCCTTGCATCACTCGTGTTGACGCCCATGCCGCAGACTGTTTCTTTTTGCGTTTGGTGAGCTGGGGCTTTCGCATTAATATAGTGTCGCGTGATGGCAGCCTCGCTGGCAGAAACGAAACTATTTATTGGGTGAACCGGTGCGCTGAATTCTAATTCAAAGTACATGCAACGCACTGGTGCACTGAAGGCGGCTGCGTCAGTTGTGGGCCGTCGGTAAAGCCACATTAACACGACGCACGTGATCGCGGATGAATCAGTCACGTGAAGCGTGACGTTATTGAGATTCCTCCGCAGCCAGCATTCACAAGACAGCGGGGAATCGACTCTACAAGCGAGGGTTTCGGCACAGATCCCTGGGATCCCAAACTGTCATTCGGGCCTCCGTCGTTTTCACGAATCGCTCTGCACGTATGGGCCGAAGCGGGAAGGCGGTAACGGCTGACGTATGGTGGCGCGGTACGCAATCCGCAGGCTCGAATGGCAATTCGGTCCGTCGTGTGAATGCAGCTTATTCTGTTTATCGGCGGAACGCGTCGTTCTTTGTACATCAGTGATAGAACATATCAGTGTTACTACGGGTGCTCGCATAAGCTCCCGAATAAATTTGACAGGTCCCGTCTTGCACGTAATCTCAACGGAACAATTTGAAACAATTTTGAAACGATTGTTTCGGCTTCTTCATATCAGAATTGTGGAGATGTTCCTCATATCAGAAAAATCGCGAGGAGGGGAAGGGAAGGAAGGAATAACAGCAAGAGAGAAGACAGAGAGGTTAACCAGGCACACGGCCGGTCTGCTCCCCTACGCTGGGGGAATGGGAAAGGAGAGTATAAAGATGAGAGAGAGAGGAAACGGAAGACAAAAAAAAAAAAAGGTTCTCAGCAAATGGGCTAACGCGTATGTAGCGACAGCACTACACAAACATCGGGAACTTACTAACCAACCAATCATCTCGCCTAAACCAAACATTGGGCAGTTCCGCGACAACGCACAAACTATGGTATCCAAACACTTTCCTACTGCCTTCCGTGAACACTAGATAACTGTAAGCTATGCCATAAAAACATATGTTATATTCCTAAAAACGCATTAATTTTACTGTTATTATGAATGTTAACCACATTATTGTATTTCTTGAAAGTGTGCGTTTCTTGCATACTTTTACCAGTTTGCTCTGGGACTTTCTATTTTATTATGCAACAAGTGCACCTATTAGAAATTCTTGTCACGTTGCTGCTGCTGTTGTAGAGGTAGGTTGGACTAGTTAAGCTGCCTATGCGCATCTTTTATCCCACCATCTTTGCTGTTTATGCATGTTCTGTACCTACACGGCAATGAACTTCAAATTTCAAACACTGCAGCACGGCCTGCATCAATAGCAGCGCTAGCAGTTTTTGTGGTAGAAACCAGATGACATCAATATAAAGACATAAGGGTGCCCGGAAATGGTCGCCTTTGAAACGTGACCCGGTCTGGCTGATCAGTTTTAGAAAGCATCTCTTCGCTAGACTTGTGCATGGCAGCCATTGGTGATCTCCGGTTTGAGCGTCAGTAGAAGTACGTACGACGTGAAAAAGTGTAGCATTCCGGGTCGATTCAGCCATATTTGGCTTCCACTTCGGCATCTAATCACTCTGAAGTAACTATAGGAGTTCACCGAACGCGACGATGTTGTAAAATGTCGTTTGAAGACTTCCGTAATTTATTTTTGCGGAGCCATGCAGGCGTCCTGTTTAAGCGTTAATTACTGAATGGAAGACTCCGGTTTCAGTACTGGCAAAACAGTTTGTCTGCGCTAGTTTTTATTTCCCTCTTCGAGATCGCATCAGCGTGGCTTTCTTGCTTTCACGCGAGGAGTATTTTTTTCCTTGTTAATTGTCACCGTACACAGCTGTGCCGCGTCGTCCTTAATTTTCTCGGTTTCCCCATTATTCGGTCCAATGTTTCTCGGGCTAATTACTCTCGGCTCATTAAGTATCAAATTAATGATTTTTGTCTATCTCAACATGGCGAGCTTTTTAGAAGCGAGATTACAACGATCGCCAGCTCCTAAGACAACGGGACACAGAAAATCTTGCTTCCCCGTATCATCTGAGGGGCTTCTTCTAATGAACTCTTTTGAAAAGATGGTGCAAGAGGCAGACACAGAAAAATTGCTGCACTGATTGGGAAAGAAAACAAAGAACAGGCAGATTAGGTGCTACAATAGAGGTGATGCCATCCTGCTTGGACCATTTATGGTTCGCAGTATGTACTAAATAAATAAAATAAATAAATAGAGGGGGGTGCTACTTTGTGCTTCGTTTATACACTCTAATCAGCTGCTTCTAAAAGAAAGAGAAAGCAAAGGACGCTAAAACTTTCATAATTCATTTATAACGTGGTCGCGAAATGTGAAGAAAAGAAAGGCATCAGCGAACGAGTGGTGTGTAGGAATTAGCCGATCTGGTTGTTTGATAATGTGATTTCCCTTTGTTGTTAAATGAGCGAAGACGAACGAGTTCCCTCATACCAAGATTCGAGAAGCGACTTTCGCGGACTTCTCTTGTTTCCAGCATGCGTATTCATCAGGACAGAACTCTCATGGTGGAGGGAACAAGAAATAAAGAGAAAAAAAAGAATTGCTTCCGAGGTACAATTCGAGAACTATTATCGTTTCCTGGTCCCGTACTGGGCTTTTCAATCACCCTATTAGGACTGTGGCCTTTTGAAACCGGTCAGTGAGTTTGGAAAAGTGAAATGTTAGCTTGCTCCGAATGTTAGTGGGCGTGACTGTAAATCTTCAAATCTTATTCGAGCATGCCAAGGTGCTCATAATGACCAAGAATTTTTTCACTTTCCTGATATTTTGGCATCATTTTTTTTTCGGAGTAGTACAAATTATGTAGCAAGTTTTCTATTCCTTAGGTTACCTTGTCTACAGCGACAAATTCCTGAAATATGAGTATTTTGTGCCACTTGTCATGTCCGTGATCATTTCCCTTCAGAAGTCCTAGGACAGCAAAGGAGAAAAAAAAACCACTTGGATCGTTGAATTTCACTTGTTCTTTGATGGTAATAAATCTTGTGACCAAGAAGTGCGCCGTTTTTTTTTCGTTATTTCATATTATAGTCAAACAAAATTATTTTCTTAAAACTAACTTGAAAGTCATTGTCTAGGGCGTAAAATATTGTTATGCCAGCGAGTCCTCGTCAAACGTCCGTGCCTCGGAAAAAGGCAATCTGGGTCAAGGCCAGCCCGCAGCCCGCCTGGCGCGATCAGCTCGACGGAGTGAACACGCACGGCGCCTCCCTGGCCCACGTGCATTGAGTCAGCTGCGCGCGTGACAGCGAGCCGGCGTCCGCGTGTCTGGTGGTCTGACGCATGGCGCGGCGACCCCCATTGGCGGAATCTGCCCTGACGACCAGCGGCGCTTCTGATTGGACATTTTGGTTGGACCCGGTGTAAATAAAAGAAGCCCTGCGGCGCGTCGCGATCGGCGGTTCTATGTGAGAGGCGTCCCCGTGTCGGAGAGCCGACATGTGTGTGAGTCGGCGGTCTTAGGCGAACAGTTGACCTATGTGTTAGAGAGGAGAGCTCGGCTCTTCGAGTCTCTGTCGGCCCCAGTGCCGAAATTGTAACGCCTCTGTATATATGCTGTACATAAACCTTGTTTAACTCACCGTCGTCTCGTCCGCTCGTCTTATCAGCTCTGCGCAGAAGCAGTCGCGAGCTGAGAAACATACGCTACCAAACGGCTGGTGACCTTCCCGGCGGAGTTGAAAGCAGTGGCGCCTCCGGGGCCGTGTTGGCGTCGCCGTCTTTCGCAACAGTGGTGGCTTCGGCGGGATCGGTCCGTCGTTTCGCAACAGTGGTGGCAGCGGTGGGATCGGCCGGCGTCAGCGACATCGATGCGGTGAGTGCCTGATGTTTTCCCCTCAGTTCACCAGACTACTCTAGCTCAGGTTGTAGTAGTTTAGAGAAGGGCTGTGTGAAGCATTAGAGTGAGCTTTGATCGTTTCAAGCAAAGTCGAAGTGCTTTGAAACCAAAGTTAATGCGGAGAGGGTAAACACGGGAGAGTGAAAAGTTGCTTGCGCGTCTTGCTAGTTGACTTATAGTGGGTACGGCAAGTAAATTGTTAACAGGGGCAAACAGCAAGAGGCTAGTGTGAACGATGGAGAACCTTAAAGTGAAGGAACTCATCGAAATTTGTGAGGAACTCGGCATTACTTTGGGCCGTGCGAAACGAAAGCAAGCGATCCTTGAGATCATGAAGGATGAGGGAGTGTCGGCTGAGGAAGTCGATGAGGCCTGGGGGGATATTAAAGCACGCCGTGAGGAAGCTGAAAGGCGAGAAGTAGAACGTCGCGAGCGCGAGGAGGCCGAGAGACAAGAGCGCCTAGAGTTGAAACGACTAGAATTGGCAATCCTACAGTGTTCGCAGGCGCCTAGCGTAGCTTCTCCGACGATTCAGGTCAGCGGTTTTAGAATTCGGGACCAACTGCCACCGTTCGTAGTAGGCGAGGACATGGCGAAGTATCTCGTCAAGTTTGAACACGTCTGTGAGCGAAACGCTTTGGAGCGGCCTCTTTGGGCGCGGAACCTGCTAGCTCTTCTTCCCGGCGAAGTGTCCGACGCGATAACTTGCTTGTCGAGGGAAGCGTTTGAGAGCTATGACGAGGTTAAGGAAGTGCTCTTGAGACGTTATAAGTTGTCACCCGAGGCTTTCAGGCAAAGGTTCCGGTATGCTAGAAAGGGGAATGAGTCACACGTTGACTTCGCGTTTCGTCTTAAAGCCGATTTGATTGAATGGCTCAAGGGCGAAGGTGTTTATGACGACCGCGATAAAGTGGTGGAATGCGTTGCATTGGAGCAATTCTACCGCTGCATCGAGGACAATGTCAGACTTTGGCTGCAGGACAGACTTGGGGAAGTACAGCTAAACAAGGCAGCAGAGTTAGCTGAGGAGTATTATACTCGCCGAAAGTTGCACAGCAGGGCAGTGCGCGTTGAAAAGGATGAGAGAAAAGAGGGCTTTTCAAGGAAACCTGATCAACGGAAACCCGTTCCGCACCGTAATTTCAAAAAGGACCCGTCTCTTACGAAGGACAGTGTAGGGGAAGGGCAAACAGAAGCGGAGAAATCGAGTGAGGTTTCTACCACACAGGCATTTGAATCGGAAAACAAACGGAAGCCGCTAATCTGCTACAACTGTAAAAAGGAAGGACACATCGCAAGAAACTGTCAGGAAAAATTTGCCTTCGCAACAATCCGAGAATCAGAAAAAAACATGCGGTTGTTGGAGCCGTATCTCCAAGAAATTAGGGTCAATGAGAAAACGTGCCGAGCACTTAGAGACTCAGCGGCAACCATGGACGTTGTCCATCCTTCATTGGTGTCTCCGGATGACTTCACAGGAGAATGCGCGTGGATCAGGCAAGTCGCCGAGGTGCAGAGTGTTCGCTTACCAATCGCCACGGTTGTCATTGAAGGCCCGTTCGGTAAGCTTCGCACCGAAGCAGCTGTGTCTGCCGCGCTAAATGATCGTTTTCCATATCTTTTCTCCAACAACTCAGAGCAGCTTCTCAAAGAGCAGGGCAAATCGTTCTTCCCCAACTTAGCGTGCATGGCCCTCACGCGATCGCAAGCGCGAAAGCTTTCGCAGGAGCTTGATCTGGTTCAATGCGGTGAACGCTCAAGTGACCTTGTCGGCGGGTCGACGGAACCTCAGAGAGGAAATTTTCCGCGTGAGTCATGTGAGCAGTCACGCGAGCGGCCCGTCGCGGAAGCGGCCGGCGCGGTATGCGTTGGGGGAGACGACATGGCGCCATTGAATCAGAGCGAGGGGGCTGCAACGCTCTCGCCTGTAGCGGAAAGTTGGAGCGAGCTGCCGAGAGTTGATCGAGAGACGCTCATTCGAGAGCAGCGTGAGGACCTCTCGATTGAAGCGCTAGTGGAAAGCCAGGTTGAAACGCTAGTGGAAAGCCAGATTGAAGCGCTAGTGGAAAGCCAGGTTGAAACGCTAGTGGAGGGCCAGATTGAAGCGCTAGTGGAAAGCCAGAAAAACGCGGCAAAAGTGCTGTCGAAGGAGCACTACGAGGAATCGGTGAAGAAGAGTGCTTTTGAAGTTGATAATCAGGTAACGCTGCTGCAGCCGTTCAAAAAGAACAAGCTTGATGTTGATTGGGAAGGGCCCGCCAAAGTATTATCGAAGCCTTGCGATACAAATTATGAGGTGCAAGTAGGAAGGCGGCAGAACAAAATTTACAACTTGATGACACCCAATGTTCCACATCAAGCGGTCGTAAATCAGCTGTTGAAGGCTTCAGAGGAAGAGGAAGCAGAAAATTTGAGTTCTAGTGAGATAATCGAAAGGAAATCGGAAGTAATCTGGGAGCAGATAAACCTAGAGCCTAGCTTAAGTGAAGGAGGACCTGAGAAAGAGGACCTGAGAAAGATTGGTTCCGAGTTTGAAGACGTGTTTTCGGACCGCCCCGGAAACATGAGGGTGATCGAACACGATATCGAGCTAAGCGGTGAGGAGTCAATCCGTAGCAAGCCGTATCGTTGTTCCCCTGTGCAACGTCGAAAGTGTGAGCCGCTCTTGGTGCCGCATAGGTATCGTCGCCTAAAAGTGGCCGGTTACTGAAGTGGAGCATGTGTCTCCACAGCGCAACTTTGACGTTCGCTAAAGAAAAAAAAAAGGAAGGGTAAACGCTAATGCAGGTGCATTGAGCAGTGCGTTCCAGCTAGTAACTTCTCAACCTTTCGGTTTCTCGCTGGCGATTCGGGGCAAAATTTTGACCTCATCACGACCTGGGCTGAGCGCTCTCGTTCAGAGTGATCTCAAGGGGCCAACTTTGTGGTATTCTAATTCGTTACGTTGTTGTACGTGGGAAAAAAATTGAGTTGTCATTTTAAGAGTCTTGTGTCCCACATGTGCCTCTTGATGTAGAGGGAACAAAATTCCGATAGACACGTAGATAGGTATATGTGGTACTATACTTTGTCTGGTGTTCTGTCGGGTGACCGAAGGCACTTGCGGGTGTCGTGTGTTGTCTGTTGTCGATCCGTTCTTGGCAAGTTGCAGAACCATCGACAAGTGCTGAAACCGAAGATGGTCAGAAGAGACGAGTGAAGCTGGTCAGCAAGTTGTGGCGACAAGCCAGTGGAGCTGGGATCCGTCGTCAAAAATGGGATGTGTTCCCGGAACAGTCTGGAGCTGTATTCTCCCCATGGCCCTGGAGGCGAACCTGGAGGGACCTGGCGAACGAGCGCACCTGACATCCGAGCCCTGTGGAAGCAGCTCGTCTTTCCGGTGCATTGTCTGGCGGCGGGGGTGCTGTTATGCCAGCGAGTCCTCGTCAAACGTCCGTGCCTCGGAAAAAGGCAATCTGGGTCAAGGCCAGCCCGCAGCCCGCCTGGCGCGATCAACTCGACGGAGTGAACACGCGCGGCGCCTCCCTGGCCCACGTGCATTGAGTCAGCTGCGCGCGTGACAGCGAGCCGGCGTCCGCGTGTCTGGTGGTCTGACGCATGGCGCGGCGACCCCCATTGGCGGAATCTGCCCTGACGACCAGCGGCGCTTCTGATTGGACATTTTGGTTGGACCCGGTGTAAATAAAAGAAGCCCTGCGGCGCGTCGCGATCGGCGGTCCTATGTGAGAGGCGTCCCCGTGTCGGAGAGCCGACATGTGTGTGAGTCGGCGGTCTTAGGCGAACAGTTGACCTATGTGTTAGAGAGGAGAGCTCGGCTCTTCGAGTCTCTGTCGGCCCCAGTGCCGAAATTGTAACGCCTCTATATATATGCTGTACATAAACCTTGTTTAACTCACCGTCGTCTCGTCCGCTCGTCTTATCAGCTCTGCGCAGAAGCAGTCGCGAGCTGAGAAACATACGCTACCAAACGGCTGGTGACCTTCCCGGCGGAGTTGAAAGCAGTGGCGCCTCCGGGGCCGTGTTGGCGTCGCCGTCTTTCGCAACAGTGGTGGCTTCGGCGGGATCGGTCCGTCGTTTCGCAACAATATGCGCCTATAGAGTAAATTTAATCCTAATTGGGAAATTGTGAGCCGTAGCCTGTGTTCGTTTCTATTGGGACACAACCTTCGTATTCTGAACTTAGCCAGCATCTGCCGAATAAATTGGTTTTGCTGTCGTTGTCTCATCCGGTCGTACTTCGTATTCCAGAGTGGTGAAGGCGCCATATGTATACCATCCTATTACCGGCGTCACACGGTCAAGTTTCATGGCGATTAAACCAGATCGTATTTCTTTTATCGCGATGAACAATCGTCGCTACTACGTTATCTATCCTACGTCAGGTCGGGTTTAGCATACACGTAAGCCACATTGCAAACTGACAGCTAGATCGCAATGCGCTGATTGCGATCTTTTTAATCTTGATAGGGCCTGATCACGATTGAAAGTGATTATGTAGCAGCATCTGACGCAGATAGAGCGTTATACGCACCAGCCTCAAAGACAATCGAAATCGCCCGGTTCATATCGGTTTAAGACGATTCTTCTCGCTTTCTTTTATGAAAGTGTGTTTACACTGACATAGACAAAGAAGCGAACAAACGAAATAAACACGCAGACAAAAAAGAAGCAGTCAGGAATGAAGGTAAAAAAAATGGCAACAGCTCGTTGTGTTGTCCTCTACTTTCAATAGAAAAAAATAAAAATCAACCCTTCACCTTAGGGTGCACAAAGGAAGGTTTTAGTTCTATGATCTTCACGTTCTACCTCGGCACAACACGAAGGTGTGATACAATGCACGAGCACTTACACGTCAATCTTCTGACCGGGTCACGCCCTACCTGTACGCCTTGATTGAGACCTATTTACAGAAACGTTGAATCGACTCCCCGGGCGGCTTCAACATAAAAAAAAAGTGACAGCTTTCATTAAAGGGCACGCCTGCTAAAATAAGACGAGTGATTTCGATCGGATCCATTCATGGCTTACAGGCACCATTGTTCCTTGGAACCATGGCGGCACAAATCACTGATTTACCGCCACAAGAGCGACAGCTCTATAGCAGCTAGAAAAACGAAAGTGTTTTGAGAAGCCAATTAGTTGATATTAAACGACTGGGCATGCAGGTGCGACCACAATTATGAAGTGAAGACTCATTTTCGATAGAGTTGAAAATGCTTGAGGCCCGTGTGCCTAAATTTAGGTGCACGTTACAAAACCACAGATGGTCGAAATTTCCGGAGCGCTCCACTATATGACATCTCTCATACTTATATGAGGTTTTTCGGACTTTAAAATCCAACAGTTATTCAAGATTGAAGACACCCCACAAACGTCGACTAACAAACTGCTATTGCGCACAATGGCTGAAAGGAAACAAGGCACAAAAACGTAACTGCGCATGCTCAGGTAATAGGTGGACCTATCAACGCAGCACCCACGAGAGTTTACGAGAAACGTAATTTCGTTAGGACACTTCATTTTTTTTCCTTGTGTAAGTTGGCAGATGGTTGGCTCACACACGTGCTACCACTGTTATTGATATGCCGCGCTTCAATCATTAGACGCGCTTATTTATTGCTGCGACTGTACAAAACTGCGCATTCATCAAGTTTTGGCACGCATTTACATTTTCGACGATGTAGCGACAGACTAGAAGGTGAGCCTCCGGTTAGTAATCTCTTATGTTGCAGTAATCTCTCGTTGGCACAGCAGCCTGTCTGCTCTACGAAGATAATAATAATAATAATAATAATAATAATAATAATAATAATAATAATAATAATAATAATAATAATAATAATAATAATAATAATAATAATAATAATAATAATAATAATAATAATAATAATAATAATAATAGGGTTTTACGTCCCGAAACCCCGATATAAGTGTAAGAGACATCGTGGGAAAGGGCCCGGAATTTTCGACCATCTGGCTTTGTTTAGCGTGCAGTGGTACCACACAGTACACGGGGCTATACCAATTCGCCTCCATGAAAATGCGACAACCGCGACAGGGATTGAACCCGCAACCTTTACCATAACCACGGATCCACACTGGCAGACTGTAAAATGTAGAAATGTCGACAGCTTGAAGAAGTCTCATTCACCACACCTGTAGGCAAAGGATAAATTTCTAGGCGTGTGTCACAAAACCAATATCAGCTCGCTTCTTGTTCATTACTCGCTCATTCTTTTTTTTTAAATTTATATTTGGCAGAACATGGTAAGGTAGGCTACGTTATGGCTGGGTATCCAAACATCATAGCAGTAATGTACAATATAAACACAAAAAATCAAAATTAAGATTAAAATTAAAAATAAAACTAGTCAGAGGCATTATGTACAATACTATATACGCTATAGGGCTAATCTTTTCTCTGCACAGTAGTGAAAATGTTTCGTAGCTTTTTTGGCGGCCATGAAAACAACAATAATGCTTTTATCACTAACACCGTAGTTCTTGATGCATTTTTTTTTTCGAAAACGAAGTTCCTCCTACCATGGTCATGGCCATGCGCATCACGGGCGAAGAAAGCAGGTCTCTACAGTTACCAATGTGTCTTATTATAACATATGTTATAGTAAGAAACGTATGTTTCTGCAGCCGTTTATGCAGCAATAGTTTGGACTTTCAAGTAACTGCTCTGATGCTGTCATCTAGTGGCTAAGGTACTCGGCTGCTGAACCACACACAGGTCGCGGGATCGAATACCGGCTGTGGCGGCTGCATTTCTGATGGACGCGGAAATGTTGTAGGCCCCGTGTGCTCAGATTTGGGTGCACGTTATACAACCTCAGGTGGTCGAAATTTCCGGAGCCCTCCACTGCGGCGTCTCTCATAATCATAGTGGTGGTTTCGGGACGTTAAACCCCCAAATCAATCAAATCAATCAACATTCAAGTAATTCAAGGTAAGAATTTCATAAGCATTGTTTCTTTTTGTTTTAGTTATTCACCTACTGCAGGGTAGCGAACCGTGCGTCTTTTTTTGCTGAACCTCCCTGCCCTTACGCTTTTACTAGTGCCTACCTTCCTCTCACAGCTATACGGAAGACACGGACTAAGTACTGTTTTCAATGTGGGAGGTATGCTATAGCCAGCCTGCCAAGCTGTAATGGTCATATCATCGGGTATTGGCCAATCAGTACCATCCAACTTGACGCAGCTTCAGCGACTATATATAAGAAAGGCAGAAAAGCTATCAGCATTTGAACTACGCAGCCACGTGGTATCTACTCTGCATTAATTTGCACAACAATGGTAGGCACCGGCATTGTCGGAGCGACTGCAAATTCTCTTCCTATAGTAGAGCTGGCGGCTCGAAAGACTTTTCTGCATCGTCAACGAGTCCTCTGCGTGAAGAGGAAAGAAGGTTTGCTTTCCCTGACGTGGCAATGAGGCAAAAAAAAGCTCTCGCTGAGAAAACAGGTCTCATTTTCCTCCCGTCTTACTAATACTAAGTAAATTAGGACGACGCCCCGTTCGCTGTAGATACTACGACTTGAATTCATGCTCGCTCGTTTTCTATAGCCAAGCTTGGAGTCACTGTTTAATAGGCTTCTTATAGGAACACACGCTGCACTCGATCTTGTTCTTTTTTTGTTTACTGCACCAGTGTTTACTTCACTATGCATGCGCTGAATCGTAGTAGAACGATGCAGTGCCGTGGAAATGGTTTTTCAAGTAAAAGCTCGCACAATCTGCATGTTCATCAGGCTCCTCCAGTTCCGCGCTTGCCTTGCTGTAGGCTCGCATTCAAGACTGTGTAACTACAAGAACTGTTTGAAGAACGAGGGTCTTCTTTGAGCAGATACTTCTTTGTTAATATTTGTCAATGTATGTGAATGAACGCTAACTCTTAAAACAACTTACTAAGCCACGTCTACTAGCACATTTACTAACAATCCGCTTACTTTATAGTAGAGATCAGTGGACTTTTAATAAGCAGTTTTCATATGCTTGTTTAAGGTAGATCCTGCCGTCTAATCATCAGAAACAAAACTAAAGCAGCTATTTGTATGTTGTTTACATAGCGCAGAGTGAACTGAAAAAGCGGTCACAGATTACCTGAGAAACGCCATTACATCATTTCAACACTCCTACGGCGGCCTTACGCCTTTAACGGCACTCGTGCTTAGAGTTGCAACATTTCTCTCTATCTCTCTCTCATATGGCTACACCACGCTACGCCACCTTGGCAACGTCGTGTTAAAGAATGAGACTATAGATGAAATTGAACATTTTGCTGCGGTTCATTCGTACGGATCACTTTTTCTAGTCATTCACACATCACGCGCCAACGTTACGTTACTGATGCTTTAGCCATATTAAATAATATGCATGACAGTGGTGCTCGGAGAAAGCTTTAGCTAAGCCAGGCCAATGCACGTCGTTGTGGTGCCTCTACAAAGAAGGCGAAACATTACACCATGGCGTATTTGGGAACTTTTACGACTTCTCGTGGGACATCGTGAATATCTTCCCGTCTCGTAAATTCTCTGCACACGAATCAGAGCCGTTCGCTAGTATCCACCCAAGTCATAAGGCATCGCGGTGGGGCAGCGTCGCAAAGCGTAAGAAAATGTGGATGATGCGGCAGATGCAGTGCTCTACATTAGATGCAGTGCTCCCGGGTCCTTAAGGTATGTAATAATAAATAAATAAATAAATAAATAAATAAATAAATAAATAAATAAATAAATAAATAAACAATAAATAAATAAATGTTCTGGTTGCACTGGGCATGTTTGAGAATTCGGAGGGTCTAGTGGCTTTATGATTCTCGACATGCACTAGTTGGAATACCACCAATAAACTTTGTATATCCGCACTGACATACAAGACCCAACCGACAAAAAGTTGTCTGACTAGCAAAGCAAAAAAAAGACTGGTATATCAAATGTCTATTGTCTTATTACTACGTCATTTCAAAGCGATACGCCAGTTCAGCATCTTTGCTTTAGTGATTTTGTAATCTTCGCCGCGGACAGAATTGATTCGAGGCTGTGCGAGCCGCATTTACTTGCATCTTTCAGAGTGCTGTCAATATACTCTACGTCCAGTTTGTTCACATACATGATTCATACTTGCAAACTATGATAGAGTTGCAAGTTATGATATGTGAAAAAAAAGGCTATGGTAGGAGCCCCCCTCCCTTATTTGTTCCCTCAAACAAGAAATAAATATTCACTTTTCTATACCTTATGGAGAGACAACGAGAGATGAAACATACATTTCAGAATCCACGCGTGTCACAGTAGTCAATGAGGCCAGATTACCACGTAAACTTCAGTAGTGGCACTGCTTTGTATGCTTCCGGAATGCACTTCACTCACTTCTCTTTTCTTTCACTGTGTGCGAAGCCCGTTTCGTTCATCGTACATTGCCGTCACTACGGCCTTTATAGTCTACAGAAGCCAGGGCTTAGGCCCTACGGCGCCCACAGAAGCACCAGCAAAGCCAGGTCATATATTTGTCGAAAGCATGTTTGCGTAGGTTCGCTAGCTGAGAGAGACTGTGGATCGCAGAAGGTGGAAGAAGAGGGGAAGAAGAGAGGAAGAAGAGGGCAATAAGAGGAGGGGGTGGAAGCCTTTGCTTACCGCCCTCTGCAAAAGCGATCCTGCAAGGTCTACAAATTGAATAAGCACGGCCCTGGTCTCGCTTGCGGCTCGCTGGTCGCACAGTGAGTGGGAAGGAACAAAGATGGGAGGCTGAGGGGAAGTGGGCAATGAATGGCGCCTAGCTGGTCTGGGTCCAGAATATGAGGAGAGAGCCGCATCGCCTCACTGCACTTTGTTTCACTTATCTACAAGCTTCCCTGTCATCCAGTTTTCAGCGTGCTTTTGTTCTTATCCGGGTAAATTCTTTGTTTACGTTTTTCTTCGGCCATCTTCCGCTATTGTTTGTGAGTATTGTGTGAGGACAAGCGTGGCGGCATTACCTTTGTCTTTGGGAACACTGCACTTTTTGTGCGAGCCACAGACGAGAGCTAATTGACGATGAGTGGCCACCCGTTGTTAGCTTGCGCTTTAGCTTAGAAAGGTACCGACACATACTGTCGAAGAGAGAGAGAGAGATAGAGAGGAAAGGCAGGGAGGTTAACCAAGCTTGGCTAGGTTGGCTACCCTACACTTCGGGTGGGGGAAAGGGAGAAATGAGTTTGCTTTACCATATATACATACTTCCTGCATACGGAGACGGCTACAGAGCAAGTGTTAGGCTCAGGAATGCTGATAACGTATTTTATTTCGATATTAAAGTCAATTTTCGCATGCAGCACCTACTGACATCGGACACGAGTGTGACGCGTCATGCTGCAGTGTGAGTTCCGGTGACTTCAGCGCACCAGTATGCCTACTTGTAAATACGTTAGGGTATCAGAAACACGCAAGATGGCCGCTTGTGCGTCGCCAACGGAGCCTCACAGAGCCGCGGCTGTGGAAGCATCACGACAAGTAATAACACGTCATTAACTCTGTCGAAACGCGTGAGCACGTGTCGACAAGTTTATACCTTATCGTGAACTTGGAGTACGACAGAAGCTACTGTATAGGTTAAAAGCGTCCAGTTAACGACTGCAAAGTGTTTCTTTATACGTGAAAAACAGACCTAAAAATAAGAAAAGAAGAGGAACATATTCGTTATGACTACGGCATTCGTAATTGGCAAATGCCTGAACCAAATACACGCGTAAACTATGGAATAGCTAGGCTAGAAAATCACATACCAACCCTTTACAACACCTTAAAACGGCTGTAGGAAAAAAAAAAACGTCCGTGGAATATACTACCCCAATAGATACGTTCCCTTTGGCATTGCTGTCAAGGGAAAAAATGTCCCCAGGTGAAAATCAATCAAGAAACAAATGAACTGCGATCCTTTTGCGACACTTCGCAAATTTTCAGCCAAATTGCGCTCGAAAACAAATGAAGTGACACCGAATCATGTGTGGGACAGCGCTCAGCGAGATAGAAGTTTCCGTCCGTAAACCAGGGGCAGCTCCCGGCTAATAACTTCAAGCACGTTGTGCTGGAAAATACAAGGAGCATTTTTGAGTCTCTGGGTCAGAACCATAGCACAAGAAGCACTCCGGATGGTCGCCCGCAGTGATAGTTCAAGGTGCTGGAATAACAAGGTCCCTGAGGCTTACAGAGTTAGGCGGGTACATCTTGGTTCACTGCTGGCAAATGCAGCGTTTCAGGCTCTGCTCGCTGCTTACGCGGCATTTTTTTTTGTTATAAAAGTTTCTGACAGCATCTGTGACCATGGCAGCGAGGTTTTTGTCTCTCTAGACAAGTGCAGTCTCTTTCAATTGCTATCTGGTTCTTGCAATATTATTCACAGCATTATCTACAAAGTGGCTGTGGTGAACCCTTTGGAAGCAGTCACTTGAGGATTTGTTCGTAATTAAAACTCCTTCCACGTTTAGCACAAAACCAGCGGATAACAAAAGCAGTACCTTTTTGTATTGACAAATAACCGCCCAAATACAGTGTTTTGCCTCCTTTGTTTGATTTCATTGTCTAAATTCCGCAAATAGGTGCAGTTAACCACAGGGCAAAGATCGATTGAGCTCCCGAAAGCGTACACTTACCTTAAAAGTGCTGGTGCGATCAAACTGATACCTCCGGATGAAATGCATGGAGGCTGAACTGCCACTACCTCTATGTCTTTTTTCAGGCACGTGCATAGATTACATTTATTTGACATGCTCATTGTATGCGATATTGCATTTCACATTACAGTTTTACAGATATGTTAGGACAGTTGGTACTCAGTATATGGTGCTTCGACGATAATCTTTCAGTAAACTACAATGTTGGCGCACCTCTTTTGTTTAAGAAAAAAAAAAATTCGCGACTGAAAGGCGCAACGTTCGACGGTGTCCACGTTTTGGAGACGTTTGTTTCAAACAACACAAATGGGGACATTTTTTCCAGGGACGTTTATTCAGGGGACGTATTCTCCAGGAACATTTCTTCTGCGGACGCTTTTCCTAAATTCCCCTTGATACTCCTTATTAATTTCAATGCCCCACTCCATCTGTTTGTATCGGAAACGTGCGATTACACATGAAGGCGTACATCTTTTTTCCTTTACTGAACCCTAATTGTAACAGTTCACGTAGTGTACATCATACTGAAGCAGTGCTCTGATGTTCATTAAATACGTAGCGATACCTTGTATCAAGTGCGGAACGTTCTAGGGGTTCAGGTTGTTGTGTGCTGTCGTCATAGCTTCTCATAACTCTCCATGTGTAGCATATTGAACCTTGTTGCCCTTGTTCTTAGAGTGCCTTGATGATGATCACTTAGCGTCAGCAGCGGAAAAAAAAAACGAGTGTGGTTGGTGTAACAAAATACAAAGAACAAAAAGAGAAACACAGAAAAAACACGTAAAAAATGGAAGAGGAGAAAAACAAAGATAGAGAGAAGAAACGCGAAAAAAAAAACCCACACAGTAACAAAGAAGGCAGCTCACTTTCGCACTACTTTAAGGCTGAGCACCCTAGTGCGAAGCTGCTCAATGTTTTTTTCTTTCATTCTCGCCGTCTATGTTTCACTCAAAGTGAGTACTAACTACGTGAAAGTCACTACATACGTTGCCCTCTGTGGTCCCCAGGAACCAGTCAACTTGTCGCAAAGCTTTTGCACCAGCCCTCAACAAGCCTGTTGGAAATGAAGTGGATTCTCATTCTGAAAAACGTGATGAAATGTCAGCGTGCAGGCACGCTTACAAGCACGCTTCCTGAGCTCTTCAGTGTTTGACCTTTTGTAGGACGCAAGAAAGCAACTGACAACTTTCTTGTCAGTACTTCTTTAGTGTATTTGGGGCAACTGTGATGGTCTACATTGAAGCGGGGGAGCTAACGTGGGTTTTATGGAAAACATGTGGGGCGATCGTGTGGGTGCGTGCGGGAATGCGTGTGCGCTGCATATTTCGACCTAACTGTTGAGAGACTCTGAAGACTTTTAAAGCGAAAACAAAAGCAAAAAGCATTAACTCTTACAATGATGTTCTATATCATTGTCTTTGCTGAGTTACATTTGAGGTTCTAACAAAAGTGATTGGCTGCCTGATTAGTTTCTAGGTTGCTTGTTCTAAAATGCAAGAACAAAACAAAAATCCCATTCAGATCGGTAAACTTGTTTCGTAGTTTATATTTGTTGGTGCGTGTGCTCTTTAACGTGGCAGGGTTCATGGCGTATTCTAAATACGGGCTTCATCATTTTATCGTTAGCGATGAATAACGTTCTTGAAGGTGGAAGGTCTTGACTTGGTGTGGGCAATAATGAGCAGAGCCTGCAGCAGAAGCGTGGCTCTTATTGTGTCTTGATTTTCAGTACGATGTCATAGGTTGAATTCAAGTACTGGTAGAGGCCAAAATTTATTGATAATAGACTCTATATAGTGTCTCTGCATGATATCATTGTTTGGGGTGCCACTTTTCAATGATACGCATCAAAAATGCATCATAACATATTGCGACACGTTGTTCCCCGCTGTTGTGATACTCGCATACTGAAACAAGTTGGTATGTTAGTCTGGACTTCATTGTTAGGTCTATATTTTTTACTTATACAATTGTTGTCAAAGGTTCTGTGCTGTTACAATGTTCAGTAAAACAAGCGTATGTTCAGATTTTAGCTGCATATAACTATAATATGAAACTGCCAAAAAGAAGGAAAACTTTTACGTATTGAAATGCTGTGAAATATATTCAGTGCACTATCAATTAAGCATGAGATACTACAAAAACATGCTTAAACTACTTCACACATCCGAAAATCAGACTGCTGCAAATTCTTATTTGAGTCTTTCGGTACACTGACTTAGTATCAAAATACCGTGGTCTAGAAACGGACAGATTAGAAAAAAAAATACGCTTAGAAACAAACGTGCACTACTCGTTTAAATTAAGAAACTCATTTTCGCTAAGGGTAGCGCCATTTCTACGCCACACTTCTTCACATTTTTTTATTTCGCTTGACCCGCCAGTTTCACGTTTCTGCATCACAAATGAACACAACGTCTACGTTCACACATCCACACACACACGCAAAAAAAAAACAAGAAGTCAAAGGAAAATGCATTCGTGACCCTTTGATATGGACATTGAAAGAGGCTCTACCAACGCAGAAATATTTATAAAGCTCTTTATCTACGACGCTACCCACAAATGTCTTCCTATCCATGTGCATTCCCAATGAACTGCAAATCACTTCGACGTGAACGACTTTTACGGATCAAGAAAAGAAAAAAAAGTTTTTTTTTTATCTGGCTAGGCGAACACTCCGCTCACCGAAATGCTCAGCGTAATTCCCACACCTGTTCGTGAAATAGCTCTATCATTCGTAGTGTCTAATACTCTGAGAGCTACACTCTGCTTCCGAGCGGAAACGGTATGCGAAAATTCCGCGGCGCCTCTCAGCACGCTCAAGTGCACGCGTTTTCGCTACTCCCTTTTCAATATTCTTTAGAGGCACTTCAAAGGTGCGTTGGCGCGTTGCTCATTTCCATGAACAAGGCACCACTGGCGCTTTCCTTCTCCACTCTTTTCTTGCCTCGGAAGTCTTTCATCTCGGCCGTATTGCATACCGACGTCGGTCGGTGAAAGAAAGGACGTGGCGAAGCGGTCACGCCGCTGGGGTACCGGGATTCAGCTACGCTCCAACTGTCTTCGAGATGCTTATTAAACCACTGTATTACGCCGCGAACTGCTCCTCGTTCTTTCATTGTGTCGAGCTCGAGGATTCCTTTTCGGGATCAAACTGCACTCGCGGACCGTAGCGAACTGAGCTTTGACTTAGTTTCGAAGCCGTACTACGGTCCAGGTACGTGTTACTTATGTATAAAATGAAAGTATTATGTAGGACTCCGTGTGAGATTTACCGGAACTATTTCCGTCCCGGACATGACGCCAGGTAAAGAGCATGCTACCTTTCTAGAATTCACGTCAGAGGTCTATTGATTATCTCCCGGTCTCTTGATTCGCTTCCTCTTGAACTTGCATTCTCTTGGTTCACTTCTGATGCGATCGAAATTAAGTGGCAATTATTTCTAGGAAAACACGTTTCTCTATCGTGTTACGACCAATTTCCAAGATAGTGTTGTTTTTGCCGTTGATGTTTATATACAGTGCAGACATGTAAAATGAAAGATGTTCTAAACACATGCGACCTTTGTTCTGAAAAAAAAATTACTGTCATATTGTTTTCCGGTGATGAAATGTGCCTTGCGCCCTCGTATCACAGAAATGATATCGAAAAGGCAGGAGATGGACATTTTTGTGGGTGCTTATTCAGCGGCCTTCTGATCACCGATGACGCCAACATGAGATGACAGCCACTAAAACCTAAATAATAAATGTAAAACCTGTTCATAGGGTCCTTAAAATAAACGATTAAAGTCAATGCTTGGAAAAGATGGGAGCCCTCCTTGCCTTTGATGTACTCTACTGCAAACCTTTCGGCATTTCTGTGCTACATTTCTCCCTTTCATTATTAAGTAGAGCACGGTCAAGTGTATTATCCAAGAGCTACGGAACAAGCTCATTAATTGATTAATATTTAATTAATTAATTAATTAATTAATTAATTAATTAGTTAATTAATTCGTATGATTTCGTATTCTGTGTTCTTTTACAGTATTCACAATCTGCATAGCTATATATAATTATCTGTCAACACACATGGTCATCTAGGCATGGGGAACGCACATTCGCAATTATCCCGCGTTCAATTACAGCCTCTGAGCGCTTCGCAGACGCGATCATGCAACTCTCGCTGCGCTTTCCGCTAATGTGGCTGTGCACCACGCATCATTACGACCTGGCTACACGCCCGCTACATGACAATCGACTGCCTTTAGCGTGCCTCGGATAAACTATGGCATGTTACGATGCTCGAGGAGTCGTTATGACAGCCCACTCGCCACAGGTGGCTTAGAAACAACACACCTTACATCGTGTATAGCTAACCTAACCTGATGATTGCATGCATGTACAGATAGACGCGACAATCACTCCGAACGCCGTCGGGAACGGTGATCGGCTCATCTGCATTCAAGTTATCTCCCACGACGTCATCAACGGCCGTATGCTAGCGACGCTGCGAACTAGATGCCGACACAGCCACCTAACCAGCGGGGCCATGTATTCAGCGATTCGAAGGCAGTCCCCAAAACGCCGAAACGTCTTCCTAAACTCTCGGCTAGCACGTATACAGCTCTCACGGCGAAGTAGCACGCATCTGTAACGAGCCCTCGACGCTGGCATAGTCACCCGCCACGTTTGACCTGGCTTTCCGTAATTGCAAGAGGCAATCATTAACGAGACCCGGCTTATTACGAGTTGGCACTGAAGCCGCACGAAACGTGCGCGCACGTCTCAAAACGTATGCGCGATCGCACCGTCTATAGAACGTGAAGCGCACAACGAGGCTACCTGGACAGTCTGGCTATCGCCTATAAACTAGAACCATGCGTGCGATTGGCGTCAATTTTATTGGAAGGAAGCGTGCCGCGCGCCGCGCTGGAACGACGTCGATTTTGGCGATTCTGGAGGGCGTGACCCAGCTCTTCCGCTTTTACCTTCGGAAGCGAGGAAACGCAGTTCGGCTCTAATTGGTGCGCCCGAACATCTTGTAGCGAGCGTAGCTCGGTGGCCCGCATCACCGGCAGCTGTCGTTTTCTAACGCGTGCCTGTTTCGACAGTAAACGGTGTCGAAAAAGTAGCGATGGCTGTCACAAATGCGACACATTTTCGACCGTTCGGCGCTGGTCCGAGTATTTTGTCGTCTTTCCATGCGTAACATCCAAGTTTGATGCAATGGACTCAATTAGGCGCCATTAAGCAAGAGAAGAGCACTTTTAAGTAAAAGGAAGTTGCGCTGCATCGTTTAATGTTAGTAGGCAGCAAAGCAGTTTTTAAATACGAGTCGTTGATCGCGTTTTTCAAAAGGCGTGCATAGTTTTCACGTCAGGTTCCCAGGTAACATCATAGCACGACCTCTGAAGAGAAGTTGCTGCGGCGGTAGCTACGTTAGAGCCCTTTGACTCAAGCTCGTTGACGAGGCATTCGGGCTCAAAACCATATCCGCAAAGTTTTAATGCCGCGACAACCAGCCAACGATACTCGCTACACACATTTCACGTCCCTCTCGTAATTTTAATAGTCGTATGTTTTGCGCACCTTTAGTTCACGGAATTTTCTCTCCGTAAACAGCCAGGTAAGCATTGTTCACGTCTAATATTGTGTCCTAGCGCTGTTTGGTCACTAATGGCCCTCGCGCCATTAAACAGCGCGCATCATCATCATCATTTAATGATCAGCTTGTATTTGTCGTACGGTGCACCAAATGACCTATTTGTATGTCGCATAATTGCGTAAGATATATGCGTATCTTGATTAAGTGCAAATTTATATGTTTTTAAAGTACTTTCGTACAGCAGTTTTTTTCACAGTTCCATGCGAGAGCGGTGTTTATTTTGACGCCAATACAGACCTCTCAGCTGTCATATAGGAGCATAACCTCGTGATCATAAGTCGGCAAAACAAGTGGAGCTCACTAAGACACACCCACGAAATATATTCTGCCCTCAGGACTCACTCGCACTCACATTCAGCAAGATTGTTCTCAGCCGGACTCACTCAGACTCAGATTCAAGGCTCTAATTGAGTATGAGTTAGTTTAGTCTCGACCTGACTATTTATCCATCTCTTTTCCGCTCTTTTTTTCTCTCTCTTTCCTTCATAGTGTTCCTTATTTCCCCCGTCCCAAGTGTATATGGTAGCCAACCGAGCCAAGCTTGGTTAACCTCCCTGCCTTTTCACGTCATTTCTTTCTCTCTCTCTTCAAGTGAGCCGACTCATCAGTCCATTAGCGTGTTATTCACTTTTCCGAACATGGTTTGAATTCCCTATAACACTGACTTTGCGTCTTTTGATCTCGCACTTTAAAATATGAGATTTCTGTGGTTTGCGATCCAGTAATAACAGTCTTATACAAATAATAGACTGACACGAGATATTTTGTCAAGGATTTCCGGAAAAGAGTTTCCAGGGGTGAGAGGAAGGCACAGAACCCCTCCCCCGTAGCTCACGCCTCTGATTAATAAATATTGAGCTATAGCATATTGCCACTGCTCCTTTAAACTACGTGTGAGTCGGTGTGAGTATAAACGTCGGGCTTTAGATCGACCACAAAAGTGTGCAGCTCACTGAGACTTGCTTAAGAAATGCATTCTGCGCTTGAGGAACACCCGGATTCGGACTCACTAACATTTTTCTCAACCAGACTCATTCGGACTAAGGCTCCGCAAAATATTACCCACCCGGACTCACACAGACTCTGTCTCACTGCTCCATATGAGTCTGAGGGAGCCGACTCATAAGTGAGTTTGTAGACGTATGGTGGCGATCCTCGTATGCATCCTAATACGTTAATTACATGCAGTCGTTATGATGTAAGTTAATTGATTAAGAAGCGCAACTAATTTATTGAAGCACTTAGTATTCTCTCGCTAGTTATCAATTAGTGGCAGTTTTCATGAAATCATAAAAGTTGATCAAGTGTTGGGTGAATTTCGTAGTTCCTGCCCGATGGAAAACGATTTTTCTTGTCTATTATATCTATAAGTACGTCGCCTCCAGTCAGTCAGAATTTCTGCTGTTTTTTCTAGCGATAATCAAATGGGAAGTATTTCTTTGCGTACTGCAATCACTTTTATCAATCTTTTATCTAGTTTTGGTAACTTTTATCTATCTATCTATCTATCTATCTATCTATCTATCTATCTATCTATCTATCTATCTATCTATCTATCTATCTATCTATCTATCTATCTATCTATCTATCTATCTATCTATCTATCTATCTATCTATCTATCTATCTATCTATCTATCTATCTATCTATCTATCTATCTATCTATCTATCTATCTATCTATCTATCTATCTATCTATCTATCTATCTATCTATCTATCTATCTATCTATCTATCTATCTATCTATCCGCCTACCCCTTGACGCTCTCATGACCATGCTCTCAATTTGGGTCACACTAAGATTAGTACGGATTTTGAATACCTTCTACCGAAAACGAGAAAACCGCAAGTGGACATGGAGGAGCCCTAATGGCGAAAATAAGAACGAAATAGACTTTATAATGACTGCACACCCAGGAATCGTGAAGGATGTGGAAGTGGTTGGCAAGGTACGATGCAGTGACCATAGAATGGTACGGTCTCGAATTCGCCTAGACTTGAAGAAGGAACGACAGAAAGTGATACGCAAGAAGCCAATCAATGAGCTAGCACTGAGAGGGAAAGTACAGGAATTCAGAGTGTCGCTGCAGAACAGGTACTCGGCTCTTAGTGAGGAAACCAACCTTAGCGTAGATACAATGAATGATAACCTGACGAGTATCATTACGGAGTGTGCAGTGGAAGTTGGAGGCAGGTTAGTTAGACAGGACACTGGTAAGCTTTCCCAGGAAACGAAGAACCTAATTAAGAAGCGTCAATTCATGAAAGTCTCAAGTACAACAGACAAAATAGAACTGGCAGAGCTTTCGAAGTTGATTAATAGGCGTAAGGTATGCGATGTAAGAAGGTATAACATGGAGAGAATTGGACACGCTCTAAAAAACGGAGGAAGCGTCAAAGCAGTGAAGAGGAAACTTGGGATAGGCAAAAGTCGGATGTATGCACTAAGGGACAAAGAAGGCAAAATAACAACCAATATGGATAGGATAGTTAAAATAGCGGAGGAGTTTTACAGAGATCTGTACAGTAGCCGAGACAACCACGACCTTAATACTATATGAACTAGCAGTAACCCAGATGACACCCCACCAGTAATGATAGAAGAAGTCAGAAAAGCTTTGGAGAGCATGCAAAGGGGCAAAGCTGCTGGTGAGGATCAGGTAACATCAGACCTGCTGAAAGATGGAGGACAGATTGTGTTAGAAAAACTAGCCACCCTGTTTACGAGGTGTCTCCTGACGGGAAGGATACCAGAGTCTTGGAAGAACGCTAACATCATCTTAATACATAAGAAAGGAGATGACAAGGACTTGAAGAATTACAGGCCGATCAGCTTGCTCTCTGTAGTATACAAGCTATTTACAAAGGTAATTGCTAACAGAGTAAAGAAAACATTAGAATTCAATCAACCAAATGAACAAGCAGGATTTAGAACAGGCTACTCAACAATTGACCACATTCATACTATCAATCAGGTAATAGAGAAATGCTCAGAGTATAACCAATCACTATACATAGCCTTCGTAGATTACGAGAAGGCGTTTGATTCAGTAGAAATATCAGCCGTCATGCAGACACTGCGGAATCAGGGCGTAGATGAAGTATATATAAACATTCTGGAAGAAATCTACAGGGGATCAACTGCTACCATAGTGCTTCATAAAGAAAGCAACAGAATACCAATCAAGAAGGGTGTAAGGCAGGGGGACACAATCTCCCCAATGCTATTTACCGCGTGCTTGCAGGAGGTTTTCAGAAGCCTAGAATGGGAACAGTTAGGGATAAGAGTTAATGGAGAATACCTTAGTAACTTGCGCTTCGCCGATGACATTGCATTGCTGAGTAACTCAGGGGACGAATTGCTACTCATGATTACGGAGTTAGACAAGGAGAGCAGAAAGGTGGGTCTTAAAATTAATCTGCAGAAAACTAAAGTAATGTACAACAACCTCGGAAAGGAGCAGCGCTTCGAGATAGGTAATAGTGCACTTGAAGTTGTAAAAGACTATGTCTACTTAGGGCAGGTAATAACCGCAGAGCCTAACCACGAGATTGAAGTAACTAGAAGAATAAGAATGGGGTGAAGCACATTCGGCAAGCACTCTCAAATTATGACAGGTAGATTGCCACTATCCCTCAAGAGGAAGGTGTATAACAGCTGTATCTTGCCGGTACTTATCTACGGAGCAGAAACCTGGAGACTTACAAAGAGGGTTCAGCTTAAACTGAGGACGACGCAGCGAGCAATGGAAAGAAAAATGGTAGGTGTAACCTTAAGAGACATGAAGAGAGCAGAGTGGATTAGGGGACAAACGGGGGTTAAGGATATCATAGTTGAAATAAAGAAGACAAAATGGACATGGGCCGGGCATGTAGCGCGTAGACAGGATAACCGCTGGTGATTAAGGGTAACTAACTGGACTCCCAGAGAAGGGAAGCGGGTTAGGGGGAGACAGAAGGTTAGGTGGGCAGATGAGATTAAGAAGTTTGCGGGTATAAATTGGCAGCAGCAAGCACAGGACCGGGTTAACTGGCGCAACATGGGAGAGGCCATTGTCATGCAGTGGACGTAGTCAGGCTGATGAGGATGATGATGATGATGATGAAGATTAGTACGGGAGGGTAAGATGGTTTGACGTGTACGACGCGCTGGTGATGACATGAATAATGTCTCAAACTCGTCGCGTACGCCGTCACTTTAAAATAAAAAAAACAGTGGCACATACTCGGGGCGGGTATGTGACACTGGTATGCGGGTATGTGCCACAGGTGAAAGGCACTTCATATCTATATACCCACGACCAGCGAGTATACACACGGGTAACTTTAACGCTTGAGCGTTAAGAAAAAGCTCCCTTAGGCAGCGTTGGCCAGACCAATGCAAACAATAAATTTTATTGTCCCAGCAGCAATAGAACTTTGGCATTCTGCGTGGCAATCCAGTATTCTATATACCACAGAGCCACGCCAGACCTCGGATATATTTTCCAAATAGACCCTAATGTTCTGTAACGACAATTATGGCTGCAGTACTGGCTATCCGATTTCATAAACATCACATAATTACTCCTATGATAAGGCCGTCATGTCGGGTTAACGTAAATTGTAGTTAGGCGCCATCCGCTGATGTTGATTTGTCTAGCAGTGTTGAGAGATACCATCCTAGCGGGCACCAGCACAAACGTCAGCGCTTTATATCAGCTAACCACTTCTGGTGTTTCTATCTACGTTGCTGTTGGCATCGTTACGCAACTGTAAACAACTGCTAATATAAAACATACGCAGCTGTTTATTGCTTGTGCGTGCGTTGTTCTGTGCATATATTTAGCGCCACTTCGTAACGTCTCACTCGATAAAAAATAGAACACATTCACCTTCTCTTCTCAAGCTTCGCATAACATCGAATACCAAGGTACGTGAGATCTGCCATTTTTTTTTCATACAAACAAAAAAGTGACAATTTCACATCGGCCACTTCTGTTTCAGAAAAAAGAAATACTATATGGTGGAAGCCATGGCGTAGTTGTAGTTTCAAGGCTTATTTTTAAGGGCGTTTACAAGTTAGTTTAACCGAACTTACTTATATAGGTTTGTACAGGCACGTATCGACAAGCTCTCTTTTTTTTTACTGGCCGACAGCCGTCGACTATCATAAAACACAGAATAAAGTATTTTAAATGATTTCCGCATGTGCAGCAGTTCATTGCATGTTTTGTTACCTCACTTAAAATGTCAATTCGACAACATTGCCCAATAAGTAATCACTTCTTTACATTTTTCAGCTGGACCCGCAAAAGAACAAAAAAAAAAAACTGTGAGCAGTGCAGACACCCATGATAAAGTAATTTGTATGCTGAAACAATATCGCATCATTCTTCTTGCTCATTTTTTTCTAGCTGCTATCAAACCACTGTTCCATCTTCTAATGAAGGCACGTACGAGGTTTTTATCTCCACAATTAGGTTTACACCCACCAAAGCCCCTTCAACAATGTTCGTCGTCACAGTTTTTGTCTACCTTGAATTTAACGTGTCTTGCGTACATCTGCCAGGTTCCAGCCATTTTCTGAAAAGTCAAGAATATTTTTTTAGAGGCCCTCGTTCACGCCTCTCAGTGAAGCCACTGACACTTCATGTGGCAGGGGTGTCTCAATAAATTAGCCCCATTTCACTAAATTATTATGTTATGTTCACTGTAGTTTTGTTCAGAGCATGTGCTTCGACGACTATGCAGAGCTTTGTATTCGCTTTCAATGCTGTCTTGTCTTATATGCATTGGCGCCTATTTCTTACACTATATCAGTCAACGAATTGTGTAGCATTTATTGAAAGTAATTTCTAATGTGAGCCCAAGAAAAACTGTCCAGAACTACTCCGACACGATTTCCTATTTTTAGATTGACCTACATATCCGACAACGCTATCTCTTTTTTCTTTCCTCCCAACTTTCTCTCTTTCTTTTCGACACATCACTCTTCTCTCCCAGTGCAGGGTAGGAAACAGTAGAAGCCTCACAGGTGCCGCCTCAGCGTGTGGGGGTTACCTAGCCAGTGCGCCACACTAAAGGTAGCTTATTTTTCACAACTCATATTTTTTATTTAAGCACAGGCTGGATCCTACTGCTGGCGTACCTCTATATGAGCTCTAATAGTATTTAAGGTCGCCCCAGCCTCGCTATATAGAGCGAGCAAACTCATTCGCTAACACTAGATTTTTGTTAGTGTAAACAAAAACAAAAACGGTTACTTTGTTTACGTGCACTTCATCATTGATGACGCACATCGCAAAATCAAGAAAAGCGGCTGTGAGCGTCAGGCAGTGACTTACGATAAGGAGCACGTTAGACGCGCCCCCAGCGACTCTATGGTTAACGCACCGCTGCCATAGTCTGTTGGTTTGTTATTGCAGTGTTGCCGCTCTTTATTCAATTCCACATTGAATTTTTTTATCTGAAGAGAACAGAGCTTAGATGTGTTATCTGCGTTACAAGTCACCCACTTTATTTTACTGCCACATAACCCAAAACTTATATTATTTAGCAAACATATTTTGTGTGATTGGGCTACGTTCTTGATATCGAAGGTTGTTTCCAAAGAGACCACGTGCCACGTAGAAACGAAGTGCATAGTTGAGGTTGTATTTTCTTAGACGCATCGACCATTTTTGTAGCCGTACTTCTGTCACATCGAGAAATGATGTGGCTAATCTCCTCTCGTGAACAGATCAGCTAACCCACCACGGTAGTGTCGGGATTATGGGGGTCGACTGCTGACCAGAGGGTGGCTGGATGAAATCTTGGTCGCGGTGGCCTCATTTCGACAGATGCGTAGAGCTTGAAACCCATTTGCTTCTATATAGGTATTCCTTGAAAGATCACCTGATGATCAAATTTTCTGTGGTCCTCCACAATGGTGTTCCTCGTAATCATGTCATTGTTTTATAGCGTAAAACCACCAACCGTTAATAATTTAGGAGATGAGCTGTTTAGTGGAGCAGATTGTTTAGTTGAACATTGTGGACACTAACCCAGATTTTTATCACTAGCTACTGCACCAGAAACCTTCGCAAGAAACCCCCGTGATCTTAAAACGCGGAACCGAGAAAGACATTCGGCGTATCCCGCAATTTTCCGCTTATCGAAAGTAACGAAGCATTTCTGCATAACAGTCCTGTCGTGTGGCAAAGACATCTGCGAACTTGCTCTGTAAGCTGGTGTAGAATCGGTTGCGGCATGCCGGTTGGGGGGGGGGGGGGGGGGATACCACGCTTGCCGTGTTCGCCGCTAATGACGCAGCCACTGTTCGCGTGCCGAGCCGACACTTCGACGTCGTATCGGGCCACTCGGGTACCTTTTCGGGCCACACCCCCTACTTTCCCGCCCACTCTTTCTTTCGCAAGGCATCAGCGGCGCTACCGCAGAAGAATAAAGGCGCCCGCATTTTTAATTACAGAACAATCGAGCGCCTCCACTGCCCTTCTATCTCTCTCTTCCCATAAATCCTCATATGTCTTCCTCCTTGCTCATTATATTGACCTTCGCGGCCTTTTTGCTGAAGGTATTCACCACTGACTTGCTTTTTGCATATTGTTAACCGTGCTCGCTCGTGCACCGTCCTCAGCTTGACAATAGCGCGCAAAGCATTGCTAGCACGATCGATTCACAGCTACGGATTTTGTTCTTGCATTGTTTTATTTCAAATAAAAAATGAAGTATGAGAAGACAAACAAGGTCCACGTATACATCTGGGAGAGTGGCGCGCGTTCACCTTTCAATCCTGGACGCACCACGGCGGCCGATATGCAATCCGTATACCTGCGCCCCACCGCGCTCCATTTTCGGAATCTACGTGCCCCCCTGCGCAAACCCCGAGCGGACACGAAAGCACGTTCGGTTTTCGGTGATTTGTGCCACTCTGTGGTCGATGATTGCGGGGCGCTTAGCAGGCACCGGATGGGCCGGAAGGACAGAGTGTGAGAGTCGGTGCACATTCGACAATATAGTGAGTGCACTTGCCGAAAATTAAATTGCCCCAGTTTTTGAAGGGTGAGCCTTTCGTGACTTAACGGGACAAAATGTGAGCTTCTGGTTTATTTCAAAGTAAACTATACGATAGAATAAAAAGACGTAGTAATGCAAGAGGTGGTAACAGAGATACTCTGGAAAGTTGGCTCACCCACCTCACTGCCACACACCTTTGTGAAATGTTTTCTTCGGTTCGATGGGCGCAAGGTAAAAATATGAATTCGCGACAGCAATGCTCTGATGACTGAAAAGCGAGAGTGCAAGAAGTTCGGTGGCAGAGAAGACCAGTTTCGCATGAGACAATAAAGAAGTGGGAATTGGCGCGTCCCTACTCACCTGATTGTCGGAGGCGGTATCCATTGGCAGAGCGCGCGCTGGCGCGGAGCCACTGACATCCACACAGGGCGGCTAACGCACGGTCTGAAGAGCCGCGCGGTATACTGAGGCGAGCCTGGCGAAGCTTGTCGCTTGCTTCTTCGCGTGCGTCTCGGCACCGCCGCCTCGAAAAGCGCGCACCACAACGCGCCTGGCGCAGCGGCGGCTGCCGCCGCGGTTAGCGCCTCGAAGACAGCGCGCGCAGCGCACGGTGTCTTTGCGTGGTGCTTCTCGCCGCCGGCGCCCGAAGCGGTCTGGGGCGGCCGCTCTAAAATGGCTCCCCCCTTCCCAACCGCTCGCAGCAGCGCCGGACCCAAGGCTGACGCAGGAAGCGCTCGCGCCAACGGCGCGATTGACGCGCGCTCGCGCGGCCACCAGAGGACACACGTTGTCGGCGCAGAAATCGCCGGGGGACGGCAAGAGGCGACTCGCGGCCACGAAGAGATGACGATTCGGGACCACCGCTGTCTAGTTCACTATACCACCACCAAGCGTCGAAGGTTTGCACCCCAAGCCTCAAGCATGTAGTCCGAGTGCCTGTTTGAGCGGCCGGAGATCGCACAGAACTGTCTTCGTCCTATGTAATTTTTTTTGTTCTATTTTCCTCAATAGGAGCGTTCATTAGCTACGTGGATATGACTACTGTCAGACAGTCTTTTCGTGACGCAACTCATGCGGTCTCCATGTGGTGAAATATAACCGCAAGAGAACAGCTCTGTATATCAGTATAGGAGTTCTAGATATCAGTGATTCTGCTGACCGATATGTTTCTCTATCTCTAATTATGGCGACAAAAACCCTTCAAAAATGACCCACGCATTTGTTGTCGCGTCACAGTGTGACGCGACAACAAGTTGATCCTTACCGTTCTTTTCGTCCGCTTCCGCCTCGCTCATAAAACACGTGCGTCCATTTTCACCAACCTGAAATGCAGTATACACCGGTGGGCAAGAGAACAAGTACTGAAAGGAAGAGAGAAAGAAAGAAAAAAAGAAAGAGAAAAAGGAAAGGAGAAAGTGAGAAAGAAAAAGAGAAAGAAAGAGAGATAGATGAATAAAAAAAGAAAGAAAGGCAGAAAGAAATAAAGAAACGGAATATTTACAGCTGTCGCTGTAAAAACAAATACCAGTACTGCGCGGAACCCGCAGCACAGTCACAGCGAAAGCTGGAAGAGTAGCTTTTCGGAGTCTTTTCTAAATACTCTTCAGGTAACTGCTACAAGCACACTTGCTCGGTACCTGTTATGCCATAAGAAACCATAATTTTCGTGTAGTAGGCTAGCATTCACTCTGCTATCCTTTGTTATTTTTTTTTGGAGAAGCGTGGTATCGGCTACACACTTGCTAGAATTTTCGTACAAACTTTTTATGCAGTGGCTGACGACGATTACGCCTGAAGTAGGTATGTGCCACAGTTAATAGGTGAAAAAGAGCAAACTTTTGCAGTGGATTGGAGTATTGTACGGCTCACTCGTTATGCAATTAAAATTGTGTAGTGCCAGGCTGTTCCTTTGCTGTTGTAAAAGGCTTTATTACTCATATTAACGCGATTCTTTTCCCGAACTCAAGCCTGTCCATGTCCAGTTTAGAAACGAGTCCCAAGCACTGGCGTCACTCAGCGGTAGAATACTGGGCTGGCATGCATTGGACCCGGGTTCGACTCCCACTATGTGCTAAAGGTTCTTTATTTTAAGTTTGTTTTTCTTATTTCGTGCGGTAGACATTACGGACACCGGTGGCGAACAACTACAGCACCACAAGACCCGTGTTGTGATCTCATAACAGCTTTCGTTGTAATAATTAAATAAAAAGAAAAGTGACAAAAACAAAAAAAGGCTTTCCAGCTTCGCACTTCTTTTAGGCTAGTGGTAAGCTGACTTACTTTTTTCTTTTAAACTCTTGTGTCAGTTTGCTATATGTTGTTTTCAGGTCCTCATGTTTTATTTTGGGTAAGCAGAATTCCCATTGGTGGCTGCGGAACTATGAATAATAAAGTAGCTCAAGTAACAAGCCGCGACCTCCCCACAGCGAGCCAGCCAAAACAGAACTGAAAGAACAGACTTCTTACGTCGTTCATATTCCCACTGCCCACACCGAGAGCCACGTTTCGCAATTGATGAAGAATCTGGGGGTTTCGCGTCAACTAGCGCATTCACTTGGAATGATGCCACAAAGTATCCCACAACTTAATGAGCTCTTCAGCAGTTATGTTGAGCGTTGCCCGTTAGGATTACTTCAAGAGCAGGAACGAAAGAACAGGAATCACTGGGTTTAACGCCGAAACCTTGCGTTCGTAGTAGTTGGAAAAAGTTTGCGTTTGTAAAAAGGCGGATATGTGTTTTTTTTAAGTCGAAGAGAGCTGACAGTCTACTGCAACGCTTGAACCAACACTCAAATTACGCTCGGCACCTAGAAGCCCTTATTTTGTGTAAACAAAGAGGATGTGTTTCGACACTACTTTCAAAGAAAGCGTATTTTCTATCTCCGCTCTCTGCGAAGCCCTTCTTTGTTGTCACGGAAAAAAAAAATTGAGAGGGGGAGGGGGAGGTAGCATAGTTTCACACATCAGGCGTTGCACTGTTTGTAAAAGTCATTTCAGCCGTTCTTTTTATTCTTCGCCCTCAGAGGCTGAGTGTTAAAGGCAACAATAAACTGTTTTTTCTCCACGCTAAAGGCAGGGGGGGGGGGGGGTTTCGATGTCTGTCGCAACGTTTTCCGGTGCCTTAAACAAACAAGTCCCATGCAATGCCAAGCTCTGGATGCCACACTGTCACGGTTACTCTATCCATCTTATTTTAGGCACCTATGGTTAAAGTATCCTTTTTTTCATTCATTTTGTGGTTTTGCGTGAAGTTTAAGTTACCAGAAGAACTTCATGTCATTGTACTGATACGAACAATATCTACGAAATGTCGCGTGATGCTGGGTGTTGGGGAAACCTGCAGTCGCCTGGCGATGCGCGCATGGTAGCGACAACAATATAACGGCAGATGTTTTACGTTCCAACAACCTGGTATCAATAAATAGGCACCGTAGTAGATAGCTCCGAAAATTTTAGTTATCCGGTGTTCTTTAACGTGAACTTACAATGCACAGCACACGGGCCTCTGGCAATGCACCGTCATCGAAATGCGAGTGTCACGGCCAGTATCGAACCTGCAACATTCAGCTCAGCAGACGATTAGGGTAAACTCTGTTCCACTGAGGCAGACTTGCGCTTATGTAAGAGTAACAGTACGAACAAGACAGGTCAGTTAACGGTGTCCTAGGCGTTCTTCGTAGTGTTTCTCTACCATATATGAGCTTCGCGAAGCGACCATGAGCCAACTATGCTCTTTCGTCGCCTTACTGGAAGATCGTAGCTGTTCGATAATATACTTGCGACACCCCGTGAGTATGCAAAAGAGGCAAATGTACTTTTTATGGCGTATGATGGTTTCGTTCTGTGCTACTTCACTTGATAGAAACACAGTATAGGGGACATTACTCTCAATAAACACTGACGAATCACCATTACTTATATAAAATACCTTGTACGACTTTCCAATTAAGTTTGCTTTATTTCGCAGAGACAAGCGAGGGAGGTGCGAGGCAAACGAATTCATCGGAACGTCGACATTAGAGGAGATACGCAAATGAGTCTCAGTTTCTTTGAAGAAATGTGCTACGTTGTCTCATGTCTTCCCGTCTTGCCACTCCTCCTGCGTAGAAAGTGAAGCGAGTACAACGAAGGAGAAGCGTTCCGATTGAAATGGGGTAATACAGTGTACACCAGAGACTCAACGTAATTCTTCCCTTTTTTCATGAAGTGTCAAAAGAACGGTGTTTACCCTGGGATGTTGGCTGTTTGATTTAGCGCTGTTCTGACACGTCTTTTCTTGTGTGCCGAGGCCTCAGGCGAGTGTCGCGAGAAAGACGCTAGCGGAAATAGCGAAATAAGACAGAACGCCAATACCCGTTTAAGCTGCGGAAAGGCCCGATGGAAGTGTCCGGTAGCACCGCTGTTTTGATGGAGCTTAAGGAAGAAGCACTAGGTAAATACTAATGTCAACTTCGTGAGACTTCAAAGAAAAAAAAAAACATTTCTTCGCAGATTCACCGCTGCGTGCTTTGTTTGAGTATTTGAAAATGTCATGAATCTATCCAATAAAAATGGGTTTGCTTGTCTTCGTAAAAAAACGTTCGCAAGGCGCCTAACAAAGCAATCGGATAACAAATATTTAAAAATAGCAAAGTCGAGGAAGCGCAAGAGAGGCGCACTACGACGACTTTTTTTCTTTTTTAGCCATCAAAATCGTCGGTTGGACGTGGTTCCATCACCGCTTGCCCCTCCTGCCACCAATATATATATATATATATATATATATATATATATATATATATATATATATATATATATATATATATATATATATATATATATATATATATATATATATATATATATATATATAATCGTGGCAGGACGGGCAAGTGGCGATGAACCAACGTCCAACCGATATTAACGGCTAAACCCTCTACCCTCTATTTCTTGAAGGCTTGAAGGACTTCATAGTTGGGTGGTGTCAGCCATTATTTCTTTCTTTTGCGCACACATATTTTAGTTGTTTAATATTCAGTTGTCCACTTCTACTTTTCAGCTTGCTTTTAAAAAAGCAAGACAAGTCGATATGCTAAAAGATTCACAATTCTTTTCAACATTGCACGATAGTCTAACACAGGCAAGTCGAGTCAGGGTAGAGCCTGGGCTTGGGCGATGTGTATTAGTGTAGGCCAGCTATGGCGCTGTTTAACGTGAATACACTGATGTTGATGCTTGTAGGTACGTCTTCATTCCGATGACTGACGTCCGTGATAAATGATTGAACAAACTGTTGTGGCATCGGTAGTAATTAACATCGAGAGCGTAATCACACAAAGTGGTGCGACATCCACAAGAGCGTCGCTTATTGGACGCGTAACTTGGGTAAAGGACGACATCCAGTGACATGTTGAAGAGTTACTGAAGACCAGGGCCAGACTAGAGAGAGCTTCTCTCGCCCTTATGTAATTTTTCCCAAGAAATGCGGTGTTACAGCCAGACGAGGCAGGCTCGTGTTGCTGAGTGTTTTTTTTTTCTATATAGACGAGTGCTATGAGCCTGGCCGACGCTTACGCAAAGGTCGTCAACTCGAGGTATGTTAAGGAGTTGACAAAATTTTACTTAAGGCATATCAACGATGCGTTGCCGGAGCTAATCATCAATGTGCACTGTCATGATGCATTACTACACTTTACCGGTCCCAGAATCTCTCACTACACTTCCGAAAATAAGCACTGTGCGAGGATAGTGTTAGATATAAAAGGTACGCTTGTAAATCTTCCAGAGTATGTGACCGTGGCGTGGGGGATAGCGTGCCCGGCATCTGTTGTCCCCGGCCAAGACGTTGAGGGTTCGACTCCTGTTGATGGAAGACTTTATTTTTTGCCATCCGATTGTGTACATTTTCTGACGCCATTCCCGGGACAGAACTATGTCACTAAATTCCTGACATGCCATAAACGCATTTTCATGGTGTAAAGACACCTGTAAAGCGTGCTTTGTGGATAATTGTCTTGTACTGTGGCAAAACAATTTGTTTCGAAAGAAGGTCACCAGGTTGGGGTGAGACAGCTTGATTAAAAGAGAGATGTGTTGGCAGAGGATTTACAGGCAGCAATTCATTGCGATGGCAATCCAAGGGGGCAATATAAACGTCGATTCAGTTGCAGAGTGAAAAAAGAATAAAGAAACGATAGAACCTACAGAAAGCTCTGCACTTGACAGTCAACAAAACCACTGAAGGGCAGCGTCTTGTGCTGTAAATCTCCGATAAAAAAATAGCAGTACAAAAGTTACCGCGCTGTCAAAGTGGGTGAAAGCTTCGACCATTGTGCCAGATTGGGTGGAATGAAAAGGAAGAATGATGGGGAGCATGTGAGTTGTTCTTTTGGAAAATAAGCACGCTTCTCAGAAAAGAATGTAAAAAAAAGAGTAAGCAACACTACCGATCACAGTGTTTATATTTGGAGACAGAATTACTGGCTTCACAGGAAAAAAAAGCAACAAAAACTGTTCGCAATAAGTTATCAGTAGGAGCTTCAGCTTGAACTTGAAACAAAAATCGCTTATCGGTGGACACTTCAGTCGTGCCACGCGAGAAAAACAAAAACACAAAAAACACGAAAAACAGGCTTTCGCAGAATGCGGAGTTGCGCGTGTAACATTTTTTAAACTCTCCTAGAATGCTTGCCGATGGCACCTCTAGCTATAAAGCATCTATTAATGTTAGCTAATCTTCCTTTTAAGACGAAAATGTATTATGCCGGGGTTCACTGAGACTTCCGTGACGTATTTCCGTCACGGAAATGACGTCAAAATACACATGATCAAAAAACAAAAAAAGCTTCGTCACTGAGTGTCGAGCTTACGACTTTCCTATTCGTGTCATTAGAGACCAAGCACGTTACCTTCTGTTCCGCAGCCACATTCTATGAAAGTACACGAACGAGCTTTTTATATCCAACACTCATCGTTCACGGAGCTTTTGATAAATTGATGTAATGACCATGCCATCCAGGATTACTTCCTTCAACTCAACGTTTCTACGCGTCCGTCCCACTCGGTGCGTTTATTATTAAAGAAAGGCAGTTTTAACGTGATGGCGCTAAAGAGCTTGTTTCGCAGAAGTTCAGGCGTCGGTGTCGTTAGTTGTGAGCGAAAAAAAACATCATCTGATGCGTGACCAAAAATCGAGAACAATGCAAACAAATAAAATAAATGATAAAAAATCCTGGGTCATAGTGGGGACCGAACCAAATTTGTTTGGGTGCGAGTGGAAATTGAACCAAGATCGTTTGCTCGTACTCGTGATTACAGTAAAAATAACTTGCTCTGCTTGAAAATGCAGTAAAAGTAACGTTGCTACTTCACATACACACGCATACTGTCTACATGATTCACATTACAGCATTAAATATTGCAATAATTATGTGTGGCACAAGCACCCGTTGTTAGAGGGTGCCAAAATATGTGAATATCAACATGACTTTCTGGTTTTAAGTCAGTCACCGCCTACAAAAGACACACCCACTACTGCGCTTATTATTTTTTTTATGGTCACGTATAACGTCGGCGCCTAGCAAGTTCGAAATGGTGTCATGCACGAAATGTTTGAAGTACGCTCTTGGAACAGGATATTGCTGTCACGTTCCACTCTTAAAGGCAAAGCTTAAGGTTTCCCTATCTTTTGTCGACGTATTAACACAACGCGAGGTGGCAACATTACCTCTAGCGTCGGCTTGGCTAATAGCATCAATTCATACCAAAACTGGCTGTACGCCACCCGGCTGTAGTGCTGTAGTGCGGCGTTTCCCACTTATTCTCGCCCCATAAAATATCGCGGCCGACCAACAGCATAGAAATGACGCGCGTTACGTTTCTCTTTCTTCGGTGAGCTGTTGCGTTCTATACTCAAGCATGCCGCGAGTTCTAGTACACTATATGCTGTGAGTAGGTGACCATTGCCTAAGTTAGGCGTCCATCTAGTGATGGCTATCGTTGCTACCACACCACTTCATCTGATTCCGCTGTGACCATTTACTACTACAGCTACCACAAACATCTATGATCACTAGGGTTTGTTTAATCATTAATCATGGAGGTTAGTCGTCGGAATGAAGATGTGTCACTGAGCTTCAACGTCGGTACCTTCACGTTAAACGGTGCTTTAGCAGTCGAACGTCAAGGATCACAGTGCAAGCTCTTTCATATCAATGTACCGTAAGCATTCAACAGCTTGTGCGAGGAGAAGTTTTCACTTTCGTCCCATACCGATTCCTATGACGGAGGAATCAACTACGTTTTTTTTTCAAATAGCAATGTACCCACTGCGCATTCGTAAAGAAATGCTCGCAGCTGCACACTTTTATGATGCTGTCGTTGATGATGTTATTTGAATATGCCTGAGAGCTTTGCGATGGGTGGACCTCAGAGTAAAATTAAAAAAGTGGCTCAATTCCGCCATTGTGCCATGCAATAATAATTAAGGTAGTGGAACTCCTCGTATTGCCTCGCATAAGGCCCAGGTTCGATTACCCATCACTTTTCGCTAATAAAAACTGCAATATTTAGCTCACAACTGACGACACCTCTAATGGCACCGGAGTTTTCGTGACAGAGACTCCGCAACGCTATCCCGTTAAAACACGTCCAGAGGCTGTCCACTTTTGTGGCTGCATTATAATATAACAAAGATGCGATGGTCGGCTTCACATCAGAAGCAGTTGGAAATGCGATGCACTTGGCGTTTCATCCCAGCGTGTTCAAGAAAAATGAATTCGTCAGTTTCAAAGTGTCTTTATTGCTTTCAGAAAAAACATGCATTATGCATTGTCGTTCTGGTATTGAAAGACTTCAATATAGACATGCTGGAAGCGATGTGATGCCAAATACTGCGTTTCGCTGGCAGAAAAAACATTCATGGGCCACTTTGCAGATTTTCAGCGAATCTTGAGCCCATAAAGTAAACGAACAAGATATCGAGTATGTGTTTCTAGTAGGCTTAAAAAACAGCCGGCATAAGTTGGCACGGTTTGCGTTCCTTTTCGTAGCAAACCGTTTCTGATATAAAGTATGCATTTCGTATCGAACGAAATTTAAGATCGAAGCTAGGAATGATCTGCAGAAAAGGAAGCATCGACGCATCTCGACAGGCGGAGTTCGGTAAATCCATCGATTATGGAGCTGCCACTCAGGTGTCACGAGAAGCCGTACGGAATCTTTCGGAACTATCGCCTTTACTGCGTCCTTACGCGAATATTAAGGGTACAGGCGAGAAAAAAAAACGTATATAAGTTACACTAACGTATTCTCATGCCTGGGCAGAGTAGCATACCGGAAAAGTTTTCTCCTGATTAATGTACCTGTCTTTTGCCTAATTATTCTTTCCAACACACCCAGTAAGTGCATCTATGCATTGGTTCAATCTGGCGGATGTTGACTTAAGCGATAACGCGCGATTGTATTTCTCATCGTTGACAAAAGTGAGGCGTGCGAACACGGGCAAAAGAGAGCCGCAGACTTATATGCGTAGACGAAGATGTCACTAACAGATAAATCAACGTTGTGGCATTCTGAAAAGGCGTCGCTTTCTTTTGCGGCGAATTCGATCGGAATAGCTCAACCTTACGGTGTCTGTAGATTTATTGGATCTGTATTACGTAACACGATTGTATAACCTGCTAGCATCTCCTTCAATGTTCGTGGATCTGGTTAGCCGTATCTTTATGCATCTGTATATTTGTAGCGGCGACTACTCCTGCGTTGTTGAGTTATGAAAACTCAGTTAAGCAATTGACATTCACAAAGCAGTACAAATAGGCACTCAACAAATGTTCACTCAACTGGTAAATTCACGAAACACAAATAATCGGACAAACGAAAGTGACCTCAAAGAACATATTGGTTAACTTTTATGTTATGTGCGGACATTTTGTTTTGCATTGGGCAATCGTGTTTTGTGGACTTTTCTGTTGCGGGAACATTTGTATGCGTGTTCTTGTGTTGACGCGTTCCTCTGCAATCATAAGGCAGCTGCTCTGGTTTTCAAATTCACAACTTGGAATTAAGACTAGTGCACTGAAGCTACAGCGGCAAGTACGTGTATTTTTATGCCTGGTTATGTGGATTTGAAAATTTTGCAGTCATACAATGCTAGCCTTTTGTGTGTGCGTCTATGTAGTTCATTCCCTCCCGTTTACTTTCTTTTTTCATTGATATGACCTATAAGGAGATGGCATACAAATAAGGCACCAGCTACTACTTACTTTTTGAGTGGGACGAACATATACAACGCTAGAGGTAAACGTACAGTGAATGGAAAATAACACACAAGCACACATATGTAAAACGCACATACACCTACCAAACAACTTTGTGAAAAAGTAAATATAAATTTCCGAATGGCACTTCGTAATGTCACTGATAATGTGGCTGGTGTTCATAGAGCGTTTAAAACTTCTTGAAGTTATGGAAAAACTTTAGAGAGAGAGAGAGAGAAGAATACTTCAACGAAAAGATGGAGATGTTTGGCTTGCTATACGCCTACTGCAAGTACTTGGTGATGAATATGATATATTCACTAATACACACTATTACACACTGTTCCCTGCTACACATATTACATAAATCCGCACACACACACATGGGCTACACTGTTTACAGAGTTTCGTTCGGCTTCCTGACCCGCAAGAAAGTCAGCAGCACTTTCGCGGTGCGTAACGCACAGGTGCTGCTTTGCCATGAGCCCAGAATATGCCGCAACTCTGAGCAGCTGTCCTGTTGAGAGTGGAGGGCCACATTCAGAGACTCTCTCCCTGATGCGTATTGCCTGCCTTCATGAAGAATACTACTCAGATCTGGCACGGTACATTGAACCCACAATGGTGATTCCAACAGTTTCAATATCGCTCCTTAAGTAGTGAGCGTACGCGACGTTTAACCTGATGCGGTGCAAGCCCAGCAACGTGCCTTATGTCATACAATGGTCGCCTAATGGCGTAGCCAAAAAACAACACTGCAGCCCCCCACCCCGCCCTCCAACCACCCTAATTTTTTTCTGTCATGCATGCATAGCGCAATATGACCATTTGCCTTCCCAGCCCCCAATTTAGATGAGGCAGGTGCCCCCCTTGCATTTCTGCACAAATATTTGTGAATGCAACCCGGCCCACAGGGCAATACACAGCTAGACAAGGGGAAGCAGCCTAGAAGGATGAAACAAATACGGTTCACTGTTTGAAGGGCGGAGTGAGGAGAAACGGTAGCCGCTTTAGGAGCAGCCGCTGCCTGCCAGCAGAACTGCACAAGGGTTTGCGCACAAGGAGCGGCGAGCGTTGCACTAGCTTCCTTCGTGGTCGGCAGTGTACACTGCAGTTCTTTGTGTCTGCTAGAAGGTCTGTCTCGGACATTCAAAATTCAGCGCGGCGAAACGGGCAGAGAAAGAAAAAGACAAAGAGAATGCCTTGGCTCCCTTCCAGCGCTTTTGGTGCATACACAGTTCTCTGTGTTCGCTTGAGTAATCTGCTAACACGGTGCCTGTCACTGGGGTTCGGCCAACCAGGATTTAAGGGCAGCGCGCTTTCTCCCTCTTCGCTGCCTTCCTTTTGGCCGAGGCAGTCGCCGTGCTTCACGACGTACTGCGTCGTACTTCTGCGCTCTCTTTTTCTCGCAGGCGATGTTTTATCCGTTTTGCTTTGTCCGCTCCTGCAGCCTGGAGCACAAGAAGACGCGCGTTCGAATCAACATGCAGTGTGTTTACGCTTTTGTTTCGTAGCTTTTTTTCTTTCCCTAGGCTAGTTTCTTTGCTTGCATTTGTCTTCGTTTTGCTCCCCTCGCTGACATCTAGGAGCGCGTATACAATTGCAATTTCGCGGTCACTGCCACTACCTGTTACACGTTACTTTCTTTTAATACGAATGTAACAGATGTAATGTGGCTTACATTGTACTCTTAATATTCTCGCGTTAGGCAGTCTGCGACGGTACTACTGTTAAAACACTTCTCATGCTCATGTATCCGGTCATCGGTCAAGAATGTACGTCGGGGCAAGAACGATGAATGCCTTCGCTTGTACTTTTACATCATTGCTCTTATTTTTTTCTCCTGAGTTGACTCTGAACGTAGCCGTTTATCGCGATTTAAGTAAATTTAAAATTGTTTTTCTTTGAATAAGTTTCTCACGGTATAAGTTCAAAGTTCACAGCATCTTCTTTTTGTTTACTGGCAACGATTGAAGAACTTTTAGTGACTGTGAAGAAACAGTAACGTTAAAAGGGCTTGAGGTGCTTTTTCACGAACAACTGAACTCTTTATTGATCATTTTCAGTGTCCACTCAGGTTCATATGCCTCGCTAGTTCCCGTGTTAATATGCACCTAATGATATTTTCTTACCACAGTTCCTATTACGATTCGGCAAGACGGCATCGTTTTCAATTTGGAACAGAAGAATGGATACGAGGTAAGTAACGGCTTTCCTTACGGGCTTCGTGCAAGATCGACAGCAATAACTGCAGAATGTACTCCTCAGACCTACAACCAGTCACACCACTTTTAAGCGCTTGAACCGTTCAGACAGCCCGGCTGTCATCTGCTGTCGTGTGCCGCCGTGTGCTCTCATCATCAGCTTGGTGTAACAGTCTATGTCGAGCACTTAGACCCAGAAGAAACAAAAGCTGATGAATCACCTTCACCTGCCAGTCGTTCTAATGCGAGTGCATGGAGGACCCTGGGAGTTTGTATAAAGCATTGTCTACTCATGTGGAAACAATGACCAGTGCCACCTGTAGCAATTCATTTGCACCCAACGCGCATCTTTTTCGGTAGAGCGTCAAGGGAAAATGCGGTACTCGCATTCGGTATCACCCTATAATCACAATTCAGTATATTATTGGCCGGTCTGGTGTCGCGAACACGTGGCAACAATGAGTGTCGCAGAGAGTTCTATATTAAATATCTTCGATGCTAATCTCACTTTTCGCCAGCAGTCGTCTGAATTCCGTCTGGTTAGGGCATTACGATATGCAAAACAAACTTGAAAGATTTAACGGTTAGAAAATAACACAGCAGTAAAATAGTGCCCTCCTTTTTTCATCCCTGCTGAACAAACCAACAGGCGCTGCAAGAAATAAAGGTTAAAAAATTCTTAGAGCAGACCAACTTTTTACTAAAGTGGCCGTCTTTCTGTCGAGCGAGAAAAGCTTGTTTTCTCTTATCTCGTGGACAAGCAAATCGCCCTTCGTGCAGACTTCCCCAGCTTGAGTGTGCATGGTGGAACATCGCGAGGCGGTTCCATTCATTTACTTTGAAAATGTTTTTTATTGTCTTGTTTCCACGCTCTTCCCGACTTTTATTTTCAATACTCAAACCTTCAATGCGCAGCTTCGAGAACGAGGACACCCGTATTCAATTTATCTACCGTTCATTTGATTCTGCCGTGTGTTCCTCAACTTGGAGGCACTAAAGGATTCCAAGCTCGAGGAATCCGATTTGACTGGACGTTTCTCTGTAGTTATTTATCAGTTGAATACGTCGGTGTTTTTGTTTTTCGCATCTCGAAGAGTAAAGTATGGTACGGTTCATTGTTCTACGTATGCTATAGTGAATAGTTTTATGCTCGAAAACTTTAAACCGGCTTAAGCTATTCATCATGTTCACTTCCATCAATTTGACCTAGTTTTTACCAATGGTACTAGTTGTATAAGAATAACATTAGGTAAGGGTTCATTGGATTTTTCGGTTGTTCTCAGGACCACTTGTAGTATTTGTTATTATTTTTTAAAGTTTTTTAATTAAAGTACATAATAAAAATAAGACGCAGAAGCATAATATGAAAGAACATAAAAATAAGAAACATAGTATGAGATAATTTATTATATTATAATATATTGTATTTTAATATAATGCCGAATATTTGGAGCTTGTACGCATATGAAGGAGCCTCTTCTTATTCGCGTTTTGAAACGATTGAAATATGGCAGCCCTTCTACGTTATTTGAAACAGCCACTAAGAACAATGATGTTTGGATGACTAGTTTTCACAGGCGACGCTGAAACAACTTGCAATCAAATTCACTCGAATTGTTAGTAGAGCACCCTGTTATTGACAAAACATACACTGTCTAACATATAAACTTTGTTTTTAGCAAGTCATTTTAGACAAAGGCACAAACGCAAAGCGGCACTCATAATAACATTGTATTATCCTGATGCCTGAACCGCTTAGTTTGTTTTCCAGTCTTAATTTTCAAATGTGAAGCATTTTTTTTTGCGTACTGCAAGCACTTTTGGCATCTGTCTGGCTATCTGTTTGTCTGTCCGTCCATCCGTACATCTATCTATCTATCTATCTATCTATCTATCTATCTATCTATCTATCTATCTATCTATCTATCTATCTATCTATCTATCTATCTATCTATCTATCTATCTATCTATCTATCTATCTATCTATCTATCTATCTATCTATCTATCTATCTATCTATCTATCTATCTATCTATCTATCTATCTATCTATCTATCTATCTATCTATCTATCTATCTATCTATCTATCTATCTATCTATCTATCTATCTATCTATCTATCTATCTATCTATCTATCTATCTATCTCTCTATCTATCTATGTGATAAGTTTTTTTTAATTGATTACGATGTACCAACAGATAAGCAGATTTTTTCATCAACCGTACATTCGATGCGACAATGGTGCTGCTTCAATATTCCCATTTTTCCCTGCCCGGTTGCCACGGCTGAGAGCACTCACCGGGAAAATGTCCCAAGTGGCCATTTCCCTGCGGTGCTGGCCGTACGGCCGATAGACGGGATAACTCTCGTATCCACGCCGTTCGTGAAGCTATAGCCGAGAAGTGCGGCGTGGAGCTATAACGATTCAGCCCCGAGGCATTACTTGATGGTCGGAGCACTCTTCATGTATATAGCGCCACGCTGACGTGACGAATGATGGATCACCGCGGCCAGTGGACGCGCTTACATAAACAAGAGGAGCTCGCAAGAGAGCCAAGAGGCTTTGTTCTCGTTGTATATGTTCTCACGCACTCATTTACTACCTTGTTTCGAGTGAGCTACCGCGTCATCACCGTCGTACGCTGGACCTCATCTCTATCCCTGCTAACCTAGTCATGAGCTGGTTGTGCCTTGCCGGCTGTATATGGACCTGTCCACCCGTCAACACGAGCTTTTTGTTCTCGTCCTCTTCTGCTTTGTTTCTGTTTCCTTCGCGCATGCAGAATGAGCGACGTTTTGCGACAGCCCTGTTAAAGAGTCTCATTGGGCACGTGGGCGCGTTAGATGTTGACATTATTATTAGGACAGCCCCCCGTTAACTTATTTTCTGCGTGGACCTTGGTCGTGTGCAGAGAAGAGCTGCGAAGGTCGGGTTGTGAGTCGTTTAGTGCACGGATAGGCTTGGTCTTGCCCGCAATGCTTGGGCTTGACGTAGTAGCTTTCTAATGTGGTTTAAAAAATAACGCACACAGGGAGCAGGGCGATCAAGGACGTTAGTAGCCTATGTGGACATGTGATTACTGCGTGTCGTTTTTAATGATACGTTCAAATGGTTCTATACCAGCGATTACGATTTTTTATAACCAAGCTGGGTAATTACCAGTTTGCCAGGATGCGGAGAACTCTGGAAGTTGTAGCCACAGTCGAGTTTTTCAAGCGGTTGTTTAGCCATCCTACGACCAACGCGACAAGATTTTATCGTACATCATTACGCACAATGTCCAGCCAATGAAAATACGATCACTGATTCAGGTTTAAGCTAACTCAAAGACTAAGATAAGTGTTATAATGTTACTGTAGTACTTCGTTTTTTCATTGTGAAGCACTTCCAATAAAAAAAACAATAGCACCAAAAACATAAAAAAACTAGCTTCCTGGAAAGGTCAGTGCGTTCTTGTGTATTTTTTTATTGATCTGCAGTTTCCGAATATGTTCTGACCCATCGAGCGCAAACGCATTTAAGAGAAGTACGCAGCTACTCGTGCGCCTCCTTAGCCGATTTTCCGCTTTTCGGTTAAACACTGTTGTTGTTGTTTCCTGCTTCCTTCCACAGAACCAAAGAACCAAGCGCCACCACCTTTATGTCGCTCGTCTCTCCGCACGGACGACTCGTTCTTTTAATTTTCCTCGGCGTGCCCAACGACCACCATCTTAAGAAAAAGGCTACGGCTAAATCATCCACTCCCACGCTCTTCCCCTCTCCTCAAGTAAACTGTGTGCTCACCTTCTCAGACCGTGACGCTCAGAAGCATCGCGGCGCTTTTTTTTTTTTTTTTTACTGTGTGACCACAACAAGAAAACAGATCGGGGTGTGGGACGTAGAATTGTGGATGTGAAAAAAAAAGGATGAAGAAAACAAGCGCGAAGAACAAAATTCGAGGGCACCACCGTTTCTTCTTCACCAGGCTCTCGTATAAGAAGAGACTCGCCTCCAAACGCACTGCTTTGGCTTGACGGCAGAAAGAGTGCCCCGACGGGGCCGAGAACGCCTCGGCGCGGTCGCCTTGTCTAATGGATCTGGCAGGCTCCGTTCAGTGAGGCGCTGTTTCAGCTAAAACCTCCGTCCTTTTTCCTTTTGCCTACTCTCAGTTTCATGTTTTTTTCGCTCTCTTTCATTTTCAAGGTTCATTCGTTCACTCGCCGCGACTCCGCGTCTTCTCAAGGTAGTTCATTGTTGCAGCTCCCTCCTCCTTTTGTGAAGACCGTTTTACTGCCTGTAGAAGGGCGGATGGGGAAGTAATGAAGCCAGCGGAGAGGAGAAAGGGGGAGAGAGGGACGAGAGGATGGGGATGAGGAATGGTTGACTGCTTTCCATTCATTCGCTGGTTTTGTGGGCAGGTAGCTTCATTTATTCGCTACTTCATGGTAGGCGTCGAGTTCCCCGCCACAGCCGTTCAATTACGTGATTGCGGTTGTGTCAATGGTCGGCGACTCACCGGCGCAAAAAAAAAAGTGTCTCCAGCCTTTATTATTGAGCGGCCTGTTTTCGAGCTCACAGCAGCATCGTGTCGGGGCGTTTCTCTCTATTTCCATTGATTGTTAACTCCTTCTAGACCCTTCCTTTTAATCTGATATTGTTAAATTTCACTCATTTTATACTTCATCTGAATGCCTTTAGACGAAGCTATTCGGAGCACCAAAGCAAAGAAATGAAAATGAAACATCGCCCGTACGTGGTACGGGAAACCGAGATTGCCTTTGCATTTTTCTTCACTCACGCTGCCTGCGTAGAATGTTTCTTTATAGTTTCAGGCTGTTTTTTTTTTTAATTTTTGCACACTCGTATTTCTTCACTTCGGTATAACGTCGTTTGAGAGCATCCTGGAAGTTTCATTTTGTCTGTCTCTTCTTTTCAAATATCCCCTGTTTATAGATCGGTATTTTATGCATGGAAGATTTCCGCCGGAAGCTGACTTCACCAGCGGAAGAGACTCGTCGACTAAGCGAGAACTACCGTTACGACTAAGAAAAGCAAAAGATCGAAGAAGAGAATGTGAACGAAATGACGAAACATGGAAATCGGAATAAATGTCAGATATATCAGAATAACTTTCAAATCAGGAATAAACAAAGGAGGCAGGCATGAACATAAGAAAAATGGTTGGGCTGGAGAAGAATCATGGTGAATATCTCGGTGCGGATCATCAGGTATTTTGTGGCCAGGCCACGTTCCTGCTCTGCAAAGCGTATGGCCCGTGGTTGGGCTTGACGAAAAAGGTAGAAATAACATAGGAAAAATCAAAACGGTGATTGAACAATGAGGTCTGCCAAGCAGTTTTACGGGGTCTTCACGTCTTGGTGGGTTCGTTTGGTTCAGGTGATTTCAATTTCAAGCGTTGGATGTCTTCGGTGGAGGTGATGGGTTTAATTTGTGCGTACATTGCATACTCTTTACTGACATAACGGCGCTTATTGCGCCACACTTCTTGAATGATTGCGAAACGATCTATTGTGACAGTGTACCTTCTTGTTCGTACGTATAAAATTTAGCTGTGGACATATTTAAAAGATTATCTATCTATCTATCTATCTATCTATCTATCTATCTATCTATCTATCTATCTATCTATCTATCTATCTATCTATCTATCTATCTATCTATCTATCTATCTATCTATCTATCTATCTATCTATCTATCTATCTATCTATCTATCTATCTACGTCTGGGAGGTCTCATGATCACCCCCTTGGGGTATGCACCAATATTAGTGCGCGAGAGTAAGATGCTTTGTCGAATACAACTCACTCTTCATGACATTAATAATGTAACAATTTCGTCCCGTACGTCGTCAAACACTTTGCAAAAACAGTGGCACATATCCGAGGGTGGGTATGCGCCACTGGTATGCGGGTATGTGCCACACCCAGGAACGGCGAGAACACAGATGAGTAAGTTCAACGTATAAAAGTAATGAAAAATGTGCTGTAGGCAGGGGGTGGGAGTGATTTTAAATTAAAAGAAGAGAAAAGTGAGCCCCGTAAGTGTCCCTCAGGAGCGTTGACCGGACGAATGCGAACAATGAATGCCAGTGTCCCAGCAGAAACTTAACCCTAGCATTTTGCGTCGCACTGATGTATTTTACCACAGAGCCATGCCAGGCCTCGGATGTACTTGTCAAATAGACTCCAATGTTCGTGCAACGTCAATTGTGGTTGCAGTACTGCTTATCCAATTTTATAAACATTAAATAGGTGGTGTCAGCAAATTTCGAGGCTATCCCAAGCCAGCTGTGGGTTTCCTTTGTAAGCAAGTACTCTCCACACGAAAGGTCGGACAAAACAAACGCGTGGAATATATTTTAATTCACTTTTAAAAGTGTACCTGAATGCCCACTCTCACAATATAGACGCTATGTTGCGCAGCAACACTGACGCTTCGGAATAGGAGAAGCAACGGACAGTTGTCGTGACGTCACACCAGATCTGTAGTGACGAGTGTGATGGCGTCCCTTTCAGAGAAACTGTGTGCGTCCATCAAGAACACTGGGGGCTTTCGAAGAGAAACTCGACGCGTTTTTGTCCGCAAGAGAAGCCGCGCGCGTCCAACATCGGGGCTGCTCGCTGCTCTTTCAGCGTATCGGTCGGTGCCTATAAAAGGCCGGCCAGCGCATCTAGTTTCGGCCGGCTTCCTCGTACACGTTCTGTACATACGTTTGGTTTGGTTTGGTTTGGTTTGCCTTATTCAAGGCAAAATTGAACAAGATTGCCTTGGGGGACACGACTAAAGGCTAAGTAAATGCCTGACTTGGTCGTGCCACCCTGGCAGCAAAGCAGAAACATACCGCAAGTACAGTACGCAGAAAATTACAACATCACGTATTATCTTACACGGGTACCATAGTCGAACAGGAACTGACAGAAGTGTGAATAAAAGAATAGAAATATAAACAGTCTTTATTCCAGTGGTGGCAAATACAAACAAAGGCATGTTTTCTATCAAATAAATTAGCAAGAGACATCTTGACTTGGAAATCGAGTTGCTCTACAAGACAAATTAGAGTATAATGAACAACAGGCAAAGGGACATACGTTGTAAATATAAACGCTTTGTTTCCTTCTGGCTGCCTTTTGCCTTGCAACTGCCTGGATGCTACTGCATGCAGCTGGCCATGGCGACAGTCAGCGCGTTTGTTTTGCTGGCGCTTGTATGGCACGTGCGTACGAGAGCAGACGAAACTCAGCACGATTTGCGTCACAGCTTTATGTAGTCACATGACCAAGCCACCTATGCATCTACGTCACTGCCTAACTCGGCGCCGAGAAACCAAAACCGAAACTGAAAATGGTCCAGAAAAGTAGATCAATATTAAACTGTTTAGGAAAAATGCAGGAATCTTGGTGCCTGTATCATGCCTCCTGGAGCTCAAGGAAACGCTTACATCAAAGAACACGCAATCCACAAATTTGGTGTCACCACCCCTTCAAATATATACTCCTATGACAAAAACGTCATCTCGGATTAACGTAAATTGCAGTTAGGCGGCATCTGCTGTGGTTTATTTGTGTAGCAGTGTTGAGGGTTACTATCCTCGCGTGCACCAGAGCAATCAACAGCGCTTCATATCAGCTTACCGCTTCTGGTGTTTCTAATATCCATGTTGCTGAGGGCATCTTAACGCAACTGTAACTGCTAATATAAAACATACGGGGCTGTTTAATGTATACACACGTGTGTGCGTGGATTTGTACAAATATCTAGCACTACCTCATAACGTCTCAATCAATAAAAAAAATAAAACACATTCGCCTCCTATCCTCATGCTTCGCATAACATCGATACCAAAGGTATATGGGATCTGCGGAATTTTTCAGGATGTTTCTGGCTTGCCTTTGTCGGCTCTTTAAGTGTTTCGTAAATCAGGATATCATTTATTGATTTAACTTTTTTGCCACAGATTGATGTCAGGGCCACGTAGGAATCACAGATAATTACCCATTTTTGAGCATCTCTTACAGAATTGATAAATTTTAAAGCGCCTCGAATAGAGAACAGCTCAGCTGTTGTAGGCGATGTCACGCGAGACAATTTAAATGAATCTTGTACATCGAGGTGTGGTACAATGAAGGCTTAGGTTGAAAATGTTGGTGTACTGGAGCCATATGTATATACATACATGTAGCCCGGATATGTCATATATATCTGGAAAAGTGCTAGCTGTGCAGCGGCCTCAATGAACATGCAAGTTTTTAATATGTCATTCACCCCCACTTGGATTTTTGGTAGCCTGAGCAGCCATGGACGATAATCGTCGTCTAAGTTGGAAAACTCGATTTTTGATGATGTACTGGTATTTTCCTTATTTCTTAATGAACACAGCTTCCGTTCCTCTGTAACATCTCCAGAGCCAATGGGAGATTTTTTGTAGTGTTTGAAGGTGAACAAAAAAAAAAAATGCCGAGAAGTTCCTATATACTTCCCATCAGTTAAACAGAGATTGGCGAGCCTCCACTATTACAAAGGAACTGGAAGTCGCTTGCAGATCTCCTAAACAAATGCGTAACACCCTGGTTAAAAGTCTTTGAAGTCTTTGTTCCGACATGGGTGAAATGCTATGCGAGATTGCCGCAAAGTATAGAACTCTTTGTCTTATTAGAACACTGTGAACGGTAAGTAGAGACGATACTAATCTACCCCATGACGCGCCATCAATTCTGCGAAGTACCTTCCCTATTGCATTAACATCGCTTTCAAAGTTTTTGAAGTGTGGTGGCCAGGATAGCTGCCGATCAAGTATTATCCCGAGAAATTGATGCTGTGTTACAATTATTTAAAGGCTGTTTTTTTTTCAAACAAAAAACGTATTTCTTTAACTTCTTACGGGTGAAGTGCAACACAACTGTCTTTGCATGTGACAGAGCCATCTCTCTTTCTATTAAAAAGTTGTTGACGGTATTTAAGTTTTCTTGTAATGTCATCTTGATTAACTGAACATTATTTCCAGATGTACAAACACACACGTAATCTGCATACAGTGAGAAACGTAAATTAGGAGGCAGTCTTTTTGCTAAATAACTAAGACGCATTTGGATAGAAAGGGGCTGAGCACACTTCAATTGTGGCACTGCATTCTTGGCATCGTGCACTCTTTCCTTCACCCGCCTGGACAAATATTTTGCGACCCGATAAAAACTGCGAAATCCATCGCTAGGACCTGCCGGTGGCATTCCGAGTTTCAAAATACTTATTAGATACATGTACGTGACGGATGGCATCGAATGTCCACTATATGTCCGAGAATACTGCGATTGTCACGTTACCACAAACGCGATGGTGTTCCATATATGTATGTTACTATATGTAGTATGGCATCTATGGCACAACTGTTTTCGACAGCGTGTTATGTAGTTGAACAATGCACCCGTTTCGTTGGAGAATCACTCAAGTCGCGTTTGTGGAGGGCTTCGGAAATTCCGAATACCTGTGGTTCTCTGTCGGCGCAGTTTAACGTGCCACCAAGTTTACCGGAAACTGTTCCTGACAAATGCGACTATTGTGGCTCTAAATTTGGTGTATTCACGAAATTTCTCGTCTATGATTTCGTAAACGCCATCTAAAAGTCATCCAAACGCTTCTTTACCTTCTTTTTTCTTCTTTTGTGCGCTTTCTTCTCGTGACCGAATTCATTATCTGGCTTGCTGCACACTTACATTTTTTTCTAAACTTTACTGGTCTAAATAGGCAGCAGCGTTATTGTCTAAGTAATAAGTACCATGCAGAACTTTCCCCTCTAAATATAGCTCGCAGCACGGCCTTGGAAACACAACGTCAGTGTCCGTCACAACCTTCGGCACGTCACTCCGACAAAAGTGGAGTTCGGAGTCGATCGAAGTGACAATCGGGTGCAACTTTCCATTCGGAAGTGGGCAAGATTTCCCCACGGAAATCGCACCGACTCCTACTGATGCCTACTTTTTGTTCGCCTGCTTTACAAAGGAAGAAAGAAGTTAACTAAGCATAGACTAAGAAGAAGCGGAGTGGTGTGCGTGTGTGTGTGTTTGTGTGTGAACTGAGAAAAAAAAGTACTAAAATAAGGATAAGCAGAAAAATATGATGAAGAAGAAAAAAGACGCAACCAGCGCTAAGGCATAAGAACGGCGATAGGCGGCTGATCAGACTGGTCACGCTTGGACGGGCGCCGTTCCCAACGGGACAATACGGGCGACGCTTGCAGACAGCGCGCGAATCGTTTCTCCTTTGTGCACGTCAACACGGATGCGGTTGAGGCGGCGACAGTCGCAGCGCCGGATCGAGGTTCTTGTGGTAGCGTGCAAGAGCGCGGCGAACCGCGAGTTTCCACTGTGGTTGATCTCTGGGTGCGTCTATACGCTGCGTCCCGTACAGCCATGAAGTGCGACTTAGCGCCATGAGCGCGGGGAGGCACGATGCGTGGCTATTGTGAGCACGTGCTACAGATGTGAGGGAGCTGTGTGAATGGTAAATTTCATAACTTTGGTCACTGACGTATAATTCCGTAAAAATGGACTAAGATTGTGTCCTAATATATCAGAACCAGCGAAATCTTTCTTTAAACCGTCTTAAAGAACCCCAGGTGGTTGCAATTTTCGGAGCCCTCCACTACGGCGTCTCTCATAATCATATGGTGGTTTTGGGACGTTAAACGCCACATATCGTTCAATAAGTCATCAATTTTTAAACCGTCAACAGTGATTTCCTGTCACATCATTTATTCACAGCATTCTAGCTTTTTTGCAGATGTATCAGCATATGACCAATACTGGGTTGACAGACAAGTCTGTGGCAGCAACAGCTCTGGCATATAATGGCATATTGAAACGCAATGCTTAACATGGGGTGATAGTTAGGTAGCACTCATGTGAAATATGTAAAGCATTGACGCCCAGACAGTGTTTAGCGCGCTGCCCATATACGATTTTTCATTCGACGCGAACATTCACGTGAAACATAAAGAAAATAAAAAAACATGTGAACTATCTTTTAGAAACATGTCAAAGCGATATATAAAGGTTAAATCAAGTGTTTTTATTTTCTTCTTAGCGTAATTATCACAGAAACAGAGGTGAAGACAATTCTTACATATCGTGTAACTTGACACAACAATTCTAGCCATCAGAGTCAGAGAGGTAGCAAGCGGCATACGTCCTTGGTTGACTCTTGCTTCTTTGTCTCTTATCCATACTGTTAGGTCAGGAAAAAAGGAAAAAGAAAGTGTGGCTACTTGCGTCACTCAGTAACACTTGAAGGCGAAGTCCTACACCACACATAGTAATCTATGACCTTGCTATGCATAAGCAGCCGCAGTGAGAGCGACACGCATTACATAATGCATTTACGTTTCCAGTCGATTCCATCGTTCTTCCCCGTCTGAAGATTCCTGCACTTCGTGTATTCCGACACGACATCCGAAATCGGCGCACCTTCGACTAAGTGATGATGCCATGTGAAGACGTCATCGTTTGACGTCACAATTAGGTGACGAATTCCCGCAGGCTGTGAAGCCATCAGTGACATAGTTCAGGCGGGTGTTGTACCACTTCATTCGCGCTTCACCGGCGTAGTCGAGCGGCAGAATTGGAGAGCTTCAAAGCCTCCTCTCACTTTTTGCTTTCTTGTGTGGCTCTTGAGCGTGCCTCCTTGAACTTCTTTTTTTGTCCCTGTTCCTTCTTTGCTCCGCATCAAGTATGAACTGACTTGCCCAAACAAGTCGTTATAAGCCACTGTTTTCCCGCCTCCTAACCACCACAAATTTCCTTTCACATACGCGCATTTACACGCATGCATTACAACACACTAACAGGAATAGTGGACCTTTTTCCCCCACCCCTCACACAACAGAAATCTGGCTACGGCCCTGATTCGCTAAACGTGTTTCACTCATGGTAGCTCATTGGGCCGCCCATCGAGACCCTTTAATCTTTCGCATTTAATCAAAGACACGAGCGGAAAAACGACAGCCGCACGCACTTCCTGCTTTTTGGTGCGACCCATCATTATGAATGAAGTTTAAAGTTCCTCTCTGTCTCTCCCATCTTCTATTTCTTAAATAATGAGAAAAAAGACACTCTAGTGTGAGATGCATACAAGTATATGAAGAATTCGTCGTGAGGAGAACGTGCTACCTCTCCCGAGTGGGATGACTCCCAATTGGACGTAATTTAACCGGAAACCCCGGCTAAAGGGCTGTGACCACTTGCGAACCGACATTCGCGGACGTGGTCGCTAAACGAGCTCTTTTGCCGACTCACCCCGCAGGGTCGCGACCGTCGTGCGTGCTTCCAACACCGCGGGTGGCGGGTGGAAGTAAGAACGCCAGACTGAAGGAGAGAGTGCTCACTGCATGGCACGAGCTGGAACCCACTGCTGTCAATTATTGACGTCGTTTTCTTAATCACGCGCGTCGGCTGCACCCTATAAGATATGTAAGAAACACTCGAGTCCGGGACTCGCTGCAACCTTGAAGAGAGAGAGAGAAAGAGATAAAGCGGAATGAGAACAAAATTGCCTGGTCCTAGCGGCCATCCAGCTATGTGGCTTGAAAGCAGCGTTCAGCGTCTTCAGAGAAAAGAAAAATAAGAAAGGTCAACGTAGCAACTTTTCGCGACATCCTAGCTTCCCGTTTCTTGAAATTTAGTGGCCACCTTCAGAGGGCCTGGTTCATATCTTTGCTTTATCTTGGCTTAACTCGATAACGTTAAACAACCCGCATCGCACAAAATGTGGTGTCAGCGTCGGGGCGTTTGTTGTGAGCGAGAAATCGGTATTTTTTCATAGCAAAAGTTTCGATGGGTGATCATAATAATAAAAGATAGGGATCGAGCCAGAATCCAAGCCAACAAGAGTCACAGATACCACCAACGGTGAATGTGAGCCGCTGCTGCCATCATTACCTAGCTGTGTATCCTGTGCTCCTAGTTATGACTGACATTTTTTTTTAGATATAACAGACAAGAGAGAAAGAGAGATGCAAGGAAAGACAGAGAGTTAAACTAGACGCACGCAAAATTTGCTACACTGCACTGTGGGAAAGGGTTAATGGGGGGGAATAAGGAGAGAAGAAAGAAAGATATACAGAATGACGAGTACACTTGAGGGAGCATACACAATCTAGAGGTTGTCGCTCAGACTTGTAGATTTCAGGTACTTCAATAGCACTTTAGTTGCTTTCTGCGCAATTTAAGCACACGTCCAAGGTCCTAGAATTATCTGTACAGCGAACTGTCAGGGAAGCCAAAGAAAGTACACGGGATGGTTTTTTTTTTCTTTTAGTCCTTACGATTTAAATGCGACAGAAGCAAGGTGTACGAAAGAATAACTTGCCTCTGGCAGGCAGCAGGCAGAACAAGAGTATTGTTCTACACTCGCCATCATGGCTACTAGCAGCGCGGAATAGCACTGAGAGGTTTAAATGCATCTATACACCCCATGAAGTGGACGGGGCGCGTGGACGATCGCTTGTGTAGCTATATTAACATACAGTGGATCGTTTTCTCTTCACCAAGATGGTTGGGGAGGGTGGGTGAAAAAGCTGACAACCAGCTCGACTAGCTCCGGCCTCCCAAATTTACACTTTGGTGTTTACAACAAACCAATCAGCACCCATGGAGTAACAAGAAAAAAAAACTTACATCGATGCAATAATATAAATGACACAAAAATTAACAATGTGAATAAACGGGGCAAAATAAACAGCGACAAAATAGTAAAAGTCCCCACCAGCATCAACTTATCTTTTCGTCCACTTGTATTTCTCCGCATTTACATGATCAGTACTAATAACACCTCCTATACTTATCCTGGCTTTCTCGTCTGTTCATTGTAATTATTATAGTGTTAAATGTACCCCTCTAAATTCTCCTTCTTTCGTTTTTTCCTTCTTTCGATCTCCCCCGTCCCGTTACTACGTGTAGGGTAGCAAAACGGTGATCCTGTGCTGATTAACTTCACTAGCTTTTCCTCTCTAACATTTCTCTCTCTGGGGTTATCGCAAATCTTTCAGGACACTACGTTTCCCTTCAGGACAAGGCTCTGTCCGGGGCGCGGATGTCGCAGGTCATCAAGGTCAAGGAAACACGTCTGTGCAGCTTTATCTCCGCACGGATTTACTATCTAGACTTCCACAAATGAAGTATTCGGTACGGGTGCGAATTGCCAGTCCCGACAGATGCACGTCGCAATGAGTTGCCCCTGAAGTGCATTGATAGAGACGGACCGCGACCTCTCGAAAACTTGCGAATACCCCACGATTTGAGATGCTTTTTTTTTCCCTCGCATTGCCCCTGCCAAGACTGCGAGCATCGTTTTGTGCTAGCTAGAACAGACCGAGGTGAATCTCGCCTTTCTCACTTCTATATCTTCACTTGGGAATCGGATAGCTCGCTTTTATATGTCTCTATTAGGAAAAGCGTTCGTTTTGTCCCCCGGTTTCGGCATCTCCTGGCTGACTGGGTCATGTCTTCTTCCATATTTGCAGAATTGCGAGGCTCGTTTTTGCCCGACTGTCTGTTATCTTTTCGTTCGCCTTTGGGAATCTTTTTTCCCCTTTCGTGATAGTACGCAGGAAAAACAAAGAAACCTCGAGATTGACTCACAAGCGTCAGAGGATGGGATATACTTCCGGCGCGCCTAGGAGAGTCCGAGAAGAGCGGAGGCGCAGCCGGTTCGCCTCATGTGCGATAAAGTGTTGATCCACTGCGCTACTTCTCAGAACGTCAAGACTTCCACTTCCAGAAAGAAACGAGAAAGTTTGCCATCCCTGCTCGTTCAGATGAAAAAAGGCCTGTAATAATATCTTACCCTGAATCTCAAACAATATCTACATTGCCTAGACGTTGCCGTCTAAATATGCTGCTTGAGACGCTGGGTATGGTGCCAATATTAGATAACAGATAACAGTGGGTAAGAGAGAAGGGAAGGAAAAATTGTAGATAAGAGAGGCTTACGCGAGTACAATGTGAAGTCGTCTTTTAGACCGAAAGCTGCATATGGCTAAGAGAAACAAAGAACTGTATAATAATAATAATAATAATAATAATAATAATAATAATAATAATAATAATAATAATAATAATAATAATAATAATAATAATAATAATAATAATAATAATAATAATACTTTTTGAGAGATAGCAACAATACTATACGTGATTGGCCAGCGAGAGCCTTATTAGACTTGAAGGACACAGCCGAGAGACAGCAGACAACACAAATTGGTTTATCCGCGACCACGAAATGACTACGAGGCCAATCGTAATTGTGCCCTCCAGTTTTATTTTAGCCAGGTTCAATTTTTCGCGTGCACCCAGATATAGGCACACGGACGTACTTGTACCGCTCCCCATCGAAATTTGGCCGTCACAGCCGGGTATCGAATCTACCTCATCAAGCATGGCACCTTCTGCTATGTTTCCACATCTGGTATTCGAACATCACCAGATTTCGTTATTAAGCTATATACGTTGCTTTTTTTTATTTTCTCGACTGTTTACTTTTGTTACAGTCTTTCGTATTGGCACTGCTATCTCATTAGGTTTAGAGCCCGAAAAATTAAAAGACTGACTTGTTTTTGCGACAATATCTTACCGCGAAGATTGTTTGGGGAAAATAACTGTCAGTAAGCAGTACGCAGTAACGCTGAGTACATCTTCCCACAGTGCGGGCTTATTGAGGACCTTCTGCAGTTAGTAAACCATACGTTGTGTGCAAGTGGAAAAAGTCACGATAACACCCAGACATTGCCGAACGGGCCAGTGTTCTGTTAAATTAAGGCTGCGAATGACTTTTCCGATCAGTCTATTGGACCGGCGAGTCAGCAGGCAATATCGGAGATAACTAAATCACCAGAGGATAAGTGCGTCCCGCGGGAGGTGACTCCGAAGGGATCGGAAAAGGCAAGAAAGGTCGCCCGAAAAAACGGAGCGAGGCAAACTCCCTCCGAAGTCATGAGGGAAAGCGAGTCCCTGCAGGAGGCTGACTGAACCTGGCAAAACGAAGGCCCGGACACAGATCAAACAGAAAGGCACGCAGACTCGCAGAGACGAAACGTAAAAGGCAAAAGACCTGAAGTGAGAAGGTGCGAACAGGATAGCGCCGACTGGCAAAAGAAGGAAGCGGCTGTGTACACGGCAAAGGAGAGTAAGCCGCGGCAAAGGAAAGGCGCTGCTCTCGAGACCCCGGTGACATGTTTTATGGAAGGTGCAACAGCTGGTTGCTGGAGAAGGCTCCATCAGAACGAGACTTGCCGAGCCGGCAATACTGAGCAGTCAAGAAGAAAAAGGAATGAAAGGTGAGTGAGGGGCTCCTAAAGGGCAAAGGGCACGTCAGGATGACATTTCTTGTTTTTTGTCCACTCCGTCTCTTCGTTCAAGTGGACTACCCTGGACTACTCGCGAACTGCGCTTACAAAGTGCAGAACTCTGACGGACCATTACGCGAGCACTATGAAAGCGCGCCAGTTGTTGGAGAGGCTTCGGCCAGCAGCCATCGCGGCAACGCTGTCGGAGTTCGATGAGCCGAAGCTCGGGAAGAAGCAGATACGCGACTCGGGAGCAGAAGCGTTAAAAGGCAACGCCGGAATGGGTGCTCACTGTGAATGAGTCAACGCCCGTGCTAAAATTTCACCAATGGGGTGTGAAAGCGAAGTCTTTTCAGAGTCGGGATCACTTTTTCGAGTGAATGCCCGTTCTTCTCTCCCCTTGTCCCGCCATCGCCTTCCTCCAGTTAGGTTTCTGAAGTGTCGCCCACTTTGTCGTCTTCTGCACGAGTGAGCCTGCGCGCCTTCCAAGGTTGGGTGAATAAAGCGAGATTTAAAGCAGACATCTTGCGGGATGAAGTACCCACCCGTCGGCTACGACGGCGCATGAACTGGAAATAAACTTTGTGCGCGCGGCTGCCAGGAGAGCCAGCCTTTCACTTGAGTGATGACCGGTTTTTCGGGTTGATAAGAAGTGACCACGGAGCTCTGCTGATGCTTTTATTTACAGCAATGGCGCGGAATCTGAGTAGAAGTATCGGCAGTGACCCGCATTTTGATCGACTGTCTAATAATTCGGCAAATTTACATGATTTAATGCCAAAGTTTTGGAGACTGAACGCATGGCAGAGTGTTAGAATGCGTTGCATTGTATACTGCAATGCAATGCAGTCAAGTGGTACGCCATGTAACTTTTTGTATTGCCTTTTTAACACTTCTGCGCCATATTTATACGCTTTTTTTCATGTTCTTGTGTTCTTAAAACAAATTTTTCAGTTGTGAGTCACCGCTAGTGTGTGTCTCTTCTGTTTTCCATCTTCGTCGTTTTGGCACTATAACCAAAATTCGTCTTATCCGGAGCTGGCAGCTGATAATAATTGCCAAAGGAAAGCGTGCAGGGTTCGAAAAAACACCCGGGTTCTCTACAGCAGTGAGAATGTGACACACTCCACCAAACCACTACGTACGCAACATTGGCTATGACCCACACTTCACGAAGTTTTATCAAAAGGACCTGACTTGGTGTTCCAGTGGTTACCGGGACATTGTGGTATCGTCGGTAATGACCTTGCTGATAATGCTGCCCGATCCGCCCACGCGGACGCCCAGACAACCCCAATTCCATTTTCGAGAACCGACGCTGCAAGGGGCCTTCACTCGTTCGCTAACACCATGTCGGAAACTTGGCTGAGTGACCCCAGTGTCAGGAACCGCCGCCTACACAAATTGGACCCATCGAGAAAGCTTAAAGTTCTATCGGACCTCTCCCGCCAGGATGCAACTTTACTGTGCCGCCTGTGGTTAGAAGTAGCTTTTACAAAGGCGTACTCTTTTCGCATAGGAATGGCGGATAGCTCCCGATGTGAATCGTGCGACACTGACGAGACAATAGAACATCTACTGTGTTCATGTGAACGTTTTGCGAGCGAACGCAACTTGCTACGCGAAACGTTAGAGACACTAGACAGTAGACCTTTTTACGAAGAGAAGATCCTTGGCTCATGGCTCTACGCGTCGCTGGCCAGCAAAGCGACGCGGGCATTGCTAAGTTTTCTAAAGACGACCGGACTACGTGACCGTTTATAAGCGTGCAATGGACAAGGTCACATCTACACACACGTTGCCCTTCACTTCTCTCTCTCTTCTCCTTTAATCCCCTCACCCCTTCCCCCAGTGCAGGGTAGCAAACCGGACGTGCGTCTGGTTGACCTCCCTGCCTCTCATTCTTCCTCCTCCTCCTCCTCCTCCTCCTCCTCCTCCTCCTCCTCCTCCTCCTCCTCCTCCTCCTATTAGCCTATATGTAGATTTCAATCTTTAGAGCGCGTTGACTTCATACATCAGGATTACTTTTATTCCTTTCCTTTGTTGTCTGAATTTCATAGTCACTGATTTCACGTGTCGTAAATTGCGTAACCTGCGATGTTGTAACTGCTTTTCTTTCTGCTGTGAAGGGAACGCGAACGGTATCCTTCATAAGCTTAGGCTTTGGGCCAGACATTTTTGATACGCCATGGATGCATACCTTGAATTGACACACAGTGCACGAGTTTTACCGCTGCTCTCTCAGTCATGTTGCCTGTAATTCTGAAGGCGACTGCACGTGAAACTCTTTCCGGTGTGCACACCTCTTACCCTCTCTTCTTTGTTCCACATGTTCATCCACGAAGTCCACAACCAAACATTCAGTCATCAATGACCTACGTAATTTATGCAGCAGGCACGTTGAAACTGCGTGGGTAAGACAACACGTACGAGCATGGCAACACGCACATTCACCAAGCGCTGGGTGTGTTTGCACATGTTCCCAAGTTCTAAGGTGTTGCCCTTGCGCAATTTAAACGTGTCTGCTGAATCTGTGAACCAGCTAGCCCGACAACGTGTCATCCCGCGTATTTTACCCACACTGCTGCGAGCGCCTTTAAGCGTGTTTAAAGCATCCTACCATAAATTTGAAGGCGGGAACGGTTTTAATTAGCTTCAGATTAGCTCTTCGGGCAGCACGCCGTCTGGTCACTGAAACAATAGAAAGAAACGAATGAGAAGCAAACTTTACCGATTTCTTAATGAGGTGCTCCGATTGTCTTCCACCCATCGCCCTCGGTCGTGTTTGCACTTGCAATTAAACTGAAGACACAAAAATTTCTCTTTTGTTTATTCTTTGCTTGATGCATCGCGTAAAACAAACTATTCTTCACCAAACTTGAGAATAAGCCAGTTGCGGCTATCAGCCACGCGCAGGAATTTCACTCGCAAGAGTAACGAGAAAATGACACGCTCGCACCCGAGACAGTGCAGACGTGAACACGAGCACACACGCAAGTGTAACAAAAGCCATTTCAATAGTAAACATGTGGTAATGATAGTGACTATATTAATTGGTAACATTATAATATCCCTTTAAAACTTAAGCTTCGGCTAATGCTTCGTCGTTAATTGACGAAGTCACTGCTTTGCTGAGCTCGAGGTCAAGGGTTCGGTACGGTTCAAGGTGGTCAAACTTCGATGGGGTGAATCGTGAGAATTCGCGTGTTATTTAGGCACGCGTTCAGGAATCTCGGGCACTGAGACCGAATTCAGAGCTATACAGTGCCTACTCCGTCCCCCTCCTCCATCCCCCCCCCCCCCTTTTTTTTGAAGTTTCGGTCATGCATGCTTTTGGGACGTGGGACTCGGTGGATGAAATTTTTAATAAACGTGCTCCAACAAAGATAAGGCAGGTAGGTTACTTAAGGTAACCTTAGCTTTCTTAACGTGCACCGGAATCTACGTACGCAAGCGTTCCTGCATTTCACCCTTATTGAGATGCAATGCCGCAACTCTCTAGTACCTTTTCTGTTATAAAATGTTTTCTACCAGCACCACAACCACCACCATGGTTCAATGGAATTTTAAGAAGTACAAAGTACCTTGTGTGTTGCATAAAGATAAATTACAATTACTCACCCTGGTATGTTATCAGGCCGACGGGTGGGGCTGCTAAGCTCGAGGTAGGGGGTTCGATCCCCTGCCGCAGTTCTCTCTGGGCGAACTGCAGTTGGTACTGACCACACAGTTGGATTTAGGCGTACGTTAAGCGGCGTGCTTTGGAACCATACTGCAGTTTTGGCACGTAAACCCTCAAAAATTATTATTACAAAAAGACTATGCACTTACACGCAAACAAAGTTACACTAAAGAGAATGAAGTCTTAAAGGTGTTTAGGCATTCGTATAAAAAAAACTGGCTCTGACATTTCTGGTGTTTGATTGGCAATAAAGGAGTGTCTGTCCTGCCTCCGCCATATGAAGATCGTGAATTATACAGTTTGTGCTTTTTGTGTATAGTTTACCAAAATCTTCATTCAGGTGTAGTTATATTGAAATTCAACTAGTAGGTGTTATTCGTTTTGTATAGAATCAGTAAGTGCAGAACTGGCAATAAATTGGTGTGTTTGTAAACAAGTTCTGCATTGCTGAACGCAACCTTAATCCCCAATTGGACGAAATTTCGATGCGGAGAGCAGCGACACGGCTAAAATAGCAAAGATTCAGATATGGCACTGACAGGGATCACAGACGGATGCTTTCTCGGGAGGGAAAATGCATTTTAAGTTAAACAGCAAGAAATCAATGTAAAAAAAATGGCGTCGAAACCAAGCTTGATCTAACGTCCCCAGTAGTTCGAGAGACCCTGAATAAATCGATTCCGTCTCTACAGAGCGCGTGCTCTGGGAAAGAAAAAATAAACAGAAAAATTGAAAATAGACGACGCTACTTGGATTCTTACCGTAAACATCACAATACGCAAGCAGCGACGTTGTTGCGATAAAAAAAAAAAAAACTGTAGCGATGGTAGCGGCCGTTGCGGTGCCATTTCTCGCGCTGTTCTTAACAAGATTCAGCCGCTTTGCTCCACTGAATCTCATTTTCAATTTATTTTTCCTATTTTTGTCCTGGTTCACTGAATAAACGAACTAGGCAAACAACCAGATCGAAACGGGCAAAAATATACAAGCAGCGAAGTGCGAAAGACGAAGTTTGAAAAATTTGCGTATTCATCATCATAACATTTTCTCGTGTTTTTTTTTAAGTTTTGTTTCCTTTTTTGTTGTGTTTGCTTATGCTAAATGAGTGGCATTGGGTTAACGTGCGAGATTTGGGCTTTTACGGTGCACTAGTGTCTAGAATAAACACACAGACGCGAACAGAATTCTAAAGAAAGAAGGTGTACGCTTCGGAACTGCCCCCCTCCTTTTTTTTCTGCTCCTTTATTGTTTGCGTGCGCGCATGCTATTGGGTCGCAGCGATTCCAATTCTCTGACCTTTTCTGTCCTTGTCACTTTTGAAAGAAAAGAACACAACAATTGCGACTACTAGCTTGGTCTAAATTGTTCGCGCCTTGGGCTTCATCATTTTATTAAGCATCCGTTGCAGCGCACATGTATCGAGTGTTTAGGTGTCTCCGTTTGCACACCGCTACTTTGGCAAAGACGCTAGTAATTTCGCTCGTTCTAAACCGTGTGCAGTGTGGGAGGATGATTTGAAGATGCAAGCACGATTCGCTCGACAGCGCAGTGGCTGTTTTGCTTAGTGGTTGCTACACTGCGACGGGTCACAAGTGATCGTGTGCTTTGGTCTGATAAATATGTAGCTGATCGGATATTGTGACGCAATGGAACCAAAGCTAAAAAAGCGTGCTATAGACGATTTTTCGCAGGGGCGCATTGGCGCTGCCATATTTGACCACGTGATCGTGCCTGGCCTTCCCCCAGCCTGCCCCTGCCAAAGCATTGGGCGAAAGAAACTGCCGTGGCCGTAAGCACCAGTAGCTGTGGTTAGAAGACAACATGTAGACGCCTCCACTCATTTTCATTCGTACTCGTGCTTTTAACTCGCAGACAACGCGAAGTGAATGGAGATATGTTGAGCAGCGCTGAAAGAGGCACTGGCATGGAGGTGGCTGCGTTGTGATGGTGCTGCCATGTAGTTTTGAATAAACAACAACAAAAAAAATTAACCAGGTGATGAAATTATTTTGTACTTCTCAAACTTTGGTGTTTTGTCATTTTATTTTTTGTTTTGTTTTTCTTCACCCAATAAGTATCATAAGTGGAACACACAGCTTATGACTCGTTTTTTCTGAACATTTCGGCTGAATTTCGACGTGGACGAAATGCATAGTAATAATAATAATAATAATAATAATAATAATAATAATAATAATAATAATAATAATAATAATAATAATAATAATAATAATAATAATAATAACAACAACAACTTCTGGTGTTTAGGCGCCAAAACTTCGATATGATTTTGAGTCACGCCTAGCAGAGAGTTCGAGAAAGTTCGACCATGTGGTGTTCTTTGACTTACACCGAAAGCATTTCGCTTCGAATAAACTACAACTGGCACCGCCGAGATCAAACCCGCGTCTTTCATATCAGCAGCAAACTAAAGTAAACTCTCGTGCTTGTATTTTAGCGCACGTTGAAAATTAAGAAGAGTTCAACCACGACGGCGTACCTTTCCTTTGTTCTGACACATGCAATCATAGGAATGGATCACACAACTAATGTACTTATGAAAGTAAGAAAAATTGTCCAAGATGCTCTTTTTATGCATTGTAAACTAATGAAACCGACGGACAATGAAGTCAAGAAAAAGCACAGGAATAATATTTGTTGTTTACTACTATTATTGTAATGATTCGCACTTTCATTAGAATAAACTGAAATGCACGACAAATAGCTTTTTCGATCAGTGTGATCCAAACCCATAACCTTCGAATTGTTGTGGGTTCGTATGGCACCGATGAAAAAAAAAGAAAACAATTTTTGTCCGGTTTGTTTGACTTCAGTTTAAGTGATAATCACTACAATACAGTTAATGAGCTACCAATAATGCTCCTGTGCCATTATTGACTTTATTATCCGCCAGTATCGTTAGTTTGCAACTACTTCACGGGCACTTCGTGAATGTTTTCTTTGTGTGTTGGTCGGCGAGCTTAAAATACACATAATACTGAGTAAATATTGCTTCGTTCAGTTTATCAAGTGTCCGCCCTTTTTTACTGCATTCCCATTGGGCACAGCAGTGAGCGTTACACCTAAAAACAATTAAAATTGAGCAATAGCTTGGCAAATCAATGAACGGAAGCAACAGCCCCATTTTCTGGTGCATCCCAGTGGAGTGCAGTGAAAAGAGAATGTATCCATTGTCATTCGATATTCGTCACGAGTTTACACATCATCTACTACTTTAATGGAGAGCGACTTACAGGGCACGAAACAAACGAACAAATAAGAAAAAAACAAAAAAACTAACAAACCAGAAAAACCAGGCATATGCACAGTGGATGACTGTGAACATTCGCAGAATGCTTCGGAACAAGCCCTCTGAAGACGCGGAATGCGCGGGTGTATATACTACAGTACAGCGCTGCCAACACTCAGCCGGCGTCATTCATCTTCTTTTCTTCGCCATCTGGACATATTGCCGGAGAAATATGAGGCGTATATACTGTTAAACTGCGCGCGTCAAGAATAAAATGGCGAAAAAGAAGACAGAAACGTGAAGCAACGGGTGCTGGGCATCGCCTTTTCATAGAGGTTTTGCAATGGGCTTTTTTTTTTAAGTCTTCAATTTCGATGCAATGCTTCCGAGGCGCGCTCGGTTGGCACTCGCGTAGGATGGCCACTCCAAGCTGTTCGAATATGTTTAAATCTCCGGACAAAAAAAAATAAAAACACGCGATGTTTGCGTACAAGCAAGCAGCTGGGGCTCTTATAGATGTGGGCGCGGCCAACGTGAGCGATGACACTTGGGAAGAGAAGAAAAAAATTCGATAACGGAGCCCGTACGGAATTTTTGGAGCCCGCACTGAATACGACCTTTCGCGAAGCAGAGCGACGCTTGTGAATGGGTGCATTTGTGTACAGAAATATGATACGTAATGTGTAACTTTTGTATCAGCGTAAGCTCGCCACTCAATAAAACAGACGACAGCACAGGCGCCGTTCAGAGAATTTTGTTTGCGTTATCCGAGTTGGCTTTGAGAAGTGTTTCACGGGTAAGAAGCCAAAACGGAGATAGCGCCTTTGTTCTACTCGAACATATTTTTAAAATTTATTCTACTAATTTACAGTTACGAACGTCGCTTTGCGACACAACAGATAAAATATCCGTTAAAAAGAGAATCTAAGTCATAACTGAACAAGCTTTTCTGCACAAAGTGAGCGAACACAAAAGAACGTACAACACAACCGGATGAACGTTAACTTCCAGCTAATTTTACTTGACAGTGGAAAGAAGATTTTACAGCACAGTGAAGACACGTGTTCGACGTTTATGCGCATTACAACTTTGTTTTCTTCTTTTTTTAGTACCTAAAAGCAATGACATCTAGGAATATACGCCCCAAAACAAAGATGTGACTTTTAAGGACACCGAAGTGGACGAGTAGATGGCCCCCAAAATTTTGATCATCTCGTGTTCTTTAACGTTCACTGACATAGCACCATCGCACGGTGACACGGACCCTTAACATTTCGCCTCTATCAAAATGCGACCGGCACGGTCCAGTCAATAGCCGAGCACCTTAAAACTGCTTTACTGTGACGGACGTACCCAACAATCGAAGGACCATTAGGTGCTGCTATATAAGAAAACTGGGTCCTTTATTCCCGACTTTCGTTCCTACTGAGCCCAACGGCATCATGAAGCGCCTCAACAGGCAATCTGTTTCGGCACGGCTAGAACGACTGGGGCCAGATGAAATCATCGACATCAGAGAGAACCCGCGTAAGAATGTCATGGTGATTGATGTTTCGCATTCGTCCGCACTGAATGTACTGCGCAACGTCACAAAGGTGGGTGGTATCATTGTCCGCTCCTACGTACCAATGAGCTCCAACGTCGTCACCAGTGGGATCTACGACGTTGACGCTGCCATTATCAACTCAAACTTTACTGGCCTGGTCAAGCCTGCAGCTAATGAAGCGAGTGTAATCTTCCAGGTTGCTTGTTTTGGACCTCACGCTGCGTGAAAATAGATGTTAGAGGCAACACTCTATACCTTCGAATGTAAAGGTACTGTAATATCCGAAACCGCTGCAACATCTCAACTGCATGAAGCTTGGTCACGTGAGAAGCGTATGCGAAGGCAAGCGAGTATGTTCTCGCTGTGCTGAAATCCATTCAGCGGCCACTTGTAAAGCCACTATTCTCAAGAGCTCAAATTGCTGTGGACCACAGGAAGCTTTCTCGAAAGATTGCCCAAAATTAAAAAAAATAAGAGATAGCTGTATTGACGCAAATGGTGAGAGACCATACATCGCATGGCGAGGCCACCGCAACCGTCGGAAAGGGGCGCCGTCGGTGCCGAAGTTCGTCACAGGCGCCGAAGTTCGTCACAAAATTCTAATGCCTCTGCATCCGCAGCGCCCACTCGACGCCCTGCTTCACCATCTCCTTCTCCATCTCGTTCTCCGCCCAGATTGTACTGAGCTGAAATAAAGCAGAATGCAGTGAAAAGCACGGTTTCTGTGGATTCCACTTGGTCTACATTGCCAAAGCCGCAGTCACATGGATCACCGATGGTCTATATACCAAGAAGACCACCGTGAACACAACTGATACAGTTTGGCCTCCGTTGCCGAAGTCACAGCGAGATGCTGATTCACAGCGCACCGCGGCATTGTCAGAAGAGAAGCCTTCAATCACTGCTCGACACACTTCAAGTGTTAGTCGGCAGGCTGAAATCACCTCATACTGAGGCCGCACAACAGGTACTGGACGTTCTACGTCCAGTGCTTGCAAGACTTCAGTAAGTACCATGAACCGACGATTTACAATGGAATGTGATACGCCTGAAGTCTTGCGTCGGCCACTATCTAACTACACAGCAGTCTAGTTTAAGCTGACGTGTTTATTTTCTTATGTTCTCATATTTCTATATCTCTCTTTTCATTCCTCAATCCCCTTCCCCAAGTATAGGATAGCAAACAGAACGCTTGCCTTGTTGACCTTCCTGCCTTGCCTTCCTTTACCTCCTTCTTATTTTTGACAGATATCATCTTTTCACTGCAAAATAAAAACAATTGGAAGTTCTGGCTCGTCCTGTTTGTGTGTGTGTGTTCGTCCTCCTCGTTCAGTTCGTGCCGAACAGCTTCAGTATAAACCAATAACGACTATAGCTGAAGCCTAGAGGTTCTGCTAGAATGTACGTACTGAATCTTGTCTATATATTGTTGCACTGCACAGGAAATCGTGTTATGTTTTTATTCAATGAAATGTACGTATTCCATTTAATTCACTGGATGGTACACATTGCACATAAATGTTTGTCTTTAGAGTCCAGCTCTCCAGCGTCCTTTCTTGCGTTCAGCGAAGTCAACGTTCTTGGCATGCATCCACGGTAGAAGTTGCTGTCAATGGAGCAGAGGCTTAGCTAAGAAGACACTCGCACACTCGTCTGCTGCGCCCGCTTTGCTGAGAAGACGAAATGAGCGGCCGAGCGGCTCGCTCCGTAAAAATTCTGGCTCTGGCAGCGTGCCACGCAGGGGCAGTTGGCGTCTCCGCTCGTTTCCTGGGCCCATTGCTTTGAAAAGCCGCTTATCTATCACTCTTCAGTTTTCCAATCATTCGTGTGGTTTTTTAATGTCTTAGGAAGTGAGAATATTGCCATGTACACCTGCTCCGTTTCAAAAGATTTAACAGCGTTACTGAAGTGGCGAAAATTGTATGCACGAATACGCTGTCATATGTTCGGTCTTCACCTCGTCGTTCGTGCTTTTTATCCTTATTTTAGACGCGTACTAAGTGAGGTATGACAAATTATGTTTATTCTGTGTTTGAAAGCGTGGTTATATGCCTTGCTGAACGTTTTCAAAGTGTTGCGCATAGAATATAATGCAATATATCTCTATTTCTTTTGTGAAGAGGTAGGTATTGCACGAAGACGTTTTGCGGGGTGTTCTGGCGGGGCAGTGACATTGACGTTCATTTACTCAGTGACGCGCAGTACCCGTTTTAATCTGCAGCTTCAGCCACATCAATGTAGTTTTTATTGAAGCACCGACATCAGCGTCAAAATTCCATTTTCTTTAGCAGTGACGTGACTTGGTTATCACGAGGACTTGATAATAGCATTCGTTATGGTACTTTAGGGAGAAAAAAAGGCGTGTTTCGATCCACGAGTACTGTGCAGCGCACGGGGACGTTTTGCTGAAGGGTCAGTCGAATGCGAATGTCATCCGTTTATAGCCACCTCCATAGTGGATTCCGCAACGGCGTCGATTGAGGACAGCTTCGTGGCAGATTGTTCCTGTCACATTCGCTTTTGCAGGCAGCAGGGAGAGTCCTTCATGTGCGATTTCACAATGTTTGTTAACTCGGTGGAATTTAACGTGAGTGTGGGAGGTGTACGATGATGCGATTTCATTCCACTGCACCTCGAGTTGCGCACGCTGAAGAAAGCGCGGGAAAGGAGCCAGAATTAGCGCCAAAAATACGACGATGGGTGCCGTCCTTAAAGCCGGAACGCAACATTTGCCGAATGTGGCTGATGCTGGTGCCTCAGTTCATGCTGCTTATTCAGTTCGTTCGCTCTCTTCTTTTGATTAAAAATAAACTGCTGCCTTATGCTAGAAAACTAAGAGGAAGCCTTGCTTTATAGTCTCTTGTAGTTGTTGGTACCGTTTTGGCCTTCTTTTTTTTTCTCAAGCTATCAATAATTTTGACCGCTGACTTTTATAGTGCTTCCTCCGCCGGTAAAGTCGAAAATTCAACTAGCACAAATAGATTTCACTTTACCACTTCTTCGATGGATTTCCAACGGGAACGCTGATTTTTTTTTTTTTAATTTCTAGGAGTAAGCGTTCAAAAGGCTCTCCGGGTGCACTGCTTTCAAAAGCAGCATGAGTGTCGCCGTTCATCACGAAGAGCTAAGCCTCAACCTTTAAATAAGAAAAAAAAACGAAGGAAGCTTTGGTCGTCATTACGAAGTAGTAGGAGACCGTAGAAATTTTTGTGCAGATATTGTAGTAAGAGTTCAAATCGAGATAACGCACGGGGCTGGTGTGCTGCCCGCGCGATACGGCACTCCCGTGGCAGAGAAATTTTTATAACGTTCATGTGCCACATCGTTTCATGGTGCGAGATGCTGCGTCTTACTGTGTTCTACCTCCTTATCTTACTACTACTACTGCTACTACTACTACTACTACTACTACTAATAATAATAATAATGATTAAATAATAATTATTATATTAAGAAGAAGAACAAGAAGAAGAAGAAGAAGAAGAAGAAGAAGAAGAAGAAGAAGAAGAAGAAGAAGAAGAAGAAGAAGAAGAAGAAGAAAAAGAAAAAGAAGAAAAAGAGAAAGAAGAAAAAGAGAAAGAAGAAGAAGAAGAAGAAGAAGAAGAAGAAGAAGAAGAAGGAAGAAGAAGAAAAAGAAGAAGAAGAAGAAGAAGAAGAAGAAGAAGAAGAAGAAGAAGAAGAAGAAGAAGAAGAAGAAGAAGAAGAAGAAGAAGAAAATCAACTTGTTGCAGAAAGCAAACTTGTTGGTCAGTCTCCCAGAATTTGTGTACACCAGAAATTTCATCATTTTTATATTGTATATTTGAAAGTTGCTTTAAAACTTTTGTGTGTACTTTTAGCACTGGATTATAGTTCATTTTGACTCAATCAGGATTTTATATCATCGCGCACCAACAAAACTCACCTGATTGCCGCCCGCATTTTCTCCTGATTGCAAAGGCTTGTTTCCGGATCTTCCAACCACAGAAACTTCTTTCTAATTGGACAGTCTTCAATTTCGGTTTAATAAAACTCACCCAACACATACGCTCGTAGAATTTTATTGTAGTATGCTCTCTATCACGGCTACACGGCTACAAACAATAAGCCGAAAATTCGTTATGTATAGAAAGGCTACATTTCGCGAAAAGCATTTTTTTTACTATTGGCGATGATGATATCCTCGAAATCAAAAGAGAACAGCGTATTTGTTTTTTTTTTACTTTTAAAGATGAGGCTATCAAAATATGATGATTTCAAGTACTGACGTGATCATATAATAAATTCATATGTACAGAAAAAGCATACACTCTCAATACAAAACAAAAATAAAACATAAAGAAGCATCTATTCTATGCAGGACGTTTTAAACAGAGCTGCCGCACCATGTGCCGTTCATTGCGCTTAGTGGGAACTTGAGTGAAGCGAGCATGTTTTAATACAGCATCACGCCCGGACAATGCAATGCAAAACGAAAAAAAAAAACAGCTAGCTTTCGAACTAAAAGCCAAAGCTAGCACAGTATTATTTACTTATAGACATTCTCTTGACCTTTGACTAGTTTCCTTTGTTGTTTTTTGAGAATATATTTCTATGCCAATTACATCTTCCTGGTATATAGTCGCTTAAACTCGGGCTCTCTTGATATAGGATTTGTTTTTATAACCTTAGTATATCACGAAACGTCAGGGGGCATCATGTGGAAAATACAGTGGTTCGGTCACGTTAAGCAACTGTCGAAGCAATAAGATAGTCAGTTCGGTCAGTGCTGTCAATAGCGTTACATTGAAAACTGTGCAATGAGTGAACGTAACAGCTAAAGATCAGCCTAATTGCTTCGCCCTTGTATAATTGTGGCGAGTCTTAAAGAAGAAACTGTAGTCTACCAGAACTCTTCTAAAAAAATGGCGACTCACTTGAGAACTAAAAACCATGCACCCTGAATAGAGCGAATGCTGAGATTGCTGTCTGAAGATTTGTAATAGTGTAGATAATGGAAAAAAAGGGATATCGCACGCTTATCGACCTGCCATGCACATTATGAGACGAACTAAAAAAAGCACGTACTGAACACAACTTTAATGTTCTGGAGAAACTAGTAGTGTGCCGTTTTTTTGCAACCACAAAATTACAGTGAAAATAATAAGTAACAAACTCATCTAATTAGTTGGCTTTCCTTGTACAATACAAAACTACCCAAAGCGTAACAATGCTCAAATGAAATGAATTGGTTGTACAGGTAGCAAATGGCTGCCACACATTCGCACAAATCAAATTACTGGTACTTTGTTCCCTCTATCCAATTTAAGCCAAACTCGCCTCACAGAGCAGCAACTTTCCTGAAGCCATTCAATCGTCGATCCCATTCTGAACCTAACACTTGAACTCTGCCACGTTGTCCTCATTTTGAGGTCCATACAACTAATTTCGCTTATTGTTCTATGCTAGCATACAGTGTACTTATGTATGATCTGTGCTTGAAACTGATGTCGTTTATGTAAATCTCTGAATAAGCAGTTGATGTACCAACACATTCCTCTTTATCCGCTGTGCCAGCATTTCTTCGCATAATATGCGGATATTATCAGCGGAAATACATCCGGTAAAAAAAAAAACGTGCTGTTTTCGTTTATACCACGTTTGTATTGTGCAATAGTTGAGAAACAAAGCAGAAAAATAGGAGGCCAGCAGGTTGCATTCAGCTCAAAGAAGTGTACAGTGCGTTTAAGTTTTGAGCTTGTCAAAGACAAACAGCACCGCATTTCTACAGCCCACACAAAGTTTATTTTTCAAGTTTTACTTTTTGTAGCACAGTGAGGGATACACTATAGAATCTTGTCACCACTGTTAGTTCTAACTCTTTTTTTTTACAAAGAAACAAAGAAAAGAAACAACTCCCGTCACTTCACATGCACAATTTTTCGGACAGCGAAAATGACGATTTCTCATATAATGGCCAATTTCATTACCGAACTCTATTACGACATCATAACAAATACACCCTGAATAAGAGAAATGGAACTCTCACGTGAACTATTCTTATTGAAATGAGAAAGGAAAATCGACTGTTATGAGTAGTAGATACTGTTGACACTAACCCTTGAACTCAGAGAATCGTGGAGCAAAGTTACGATATCGACGTCTCCTACTTTGATGCTTTGTGACACAATCACCGAAATGGCGACATTGGTGTTACGTCCCACACTTAGCCATTTTGATACGTGGTTATTCAATACTATTAAGTTTATTCCTCGCATAATGTAAATGTCTTTGTTATCAGTACTTATACGCACGCCTGGATTGCAATCAGCGCACGTTGTCAACGCGCGTTGCTAAGTTTAACACTATCCAAAACTGGTGGTGCCATTTCTCTGGCTCGTCATTCAGGCCTATATGAAGGGATTCCCTAACGGTCAGGTAAATCTATATTTGGTTCCAAGAACGTAGTGTAATTAACGTAACCCATCATTTGTTTCAGCGTTCTTTCAAGACAGACTAAAGTTCGCGTAGAATTACGAGCTTGGTTTTGTGGCTGCGGGAGAATACGTGCCGAAATAAGGGACAATCAACACAATTTCAAGGCAGAACAAAGCAAGTCTGTCAAACCACGACCTGTTACGAGTCATTCAGTTCAAAAAAGGGGCTGTTGTATGTTTTATATGGGTTCTGTCGTAGGACACAGATGTAGAAATTAGCTTGAATGGACAGCATGAGCTGTATACAGTGTGATAACGGACAATCATTCGCTTTAAATGCCGCGAAAAAGCTACAACCTTCGTTTATCACAAGAAATATCATCAACTGGGGAAAATTATTGGTTGAAAATATATCGCAAGGAACTGAGCATGAGTTGAAGAAGAGGTCTCAAATACCATCCAGATCGACGGAAGGACGTAATTTGCAATACGCCTGCTGAGTGTATGTCTTTAATAAAGTACTAGTTCTTAGAAGACAGGCGTAGAAGTTGGCCCAATAGTTGATTCAGAGCGGTCTTAGTGTATCCAGTAAAACAGAATACGATGTCAAAGAAGCATGAAACTCGGCACTTCTCATAGGATCTCTTGATCAAACAACGTCGTTGAATCAGACAGTTGTTACAATTTTGTCAATTGTCACAGTTGTAACAATACACATGAATGCATCTTCAGTGCTGAAACGTTGTTTTAAGAGCTCAGTATTTTAAGATCTTTAGACGTTCTAGCAGGTTGAAAATGTTATCAACAATCAAAGAGCATACCAAAGTTCGTCGCTATTTGTTGAATTTAGGCTTTTTTTCGCTACAATTTTTAAAAAGAAGTAAATACTTTTGAAGGATTATCTAAATATTTGAGTGTGCCCTTGAAGTTTATCCTACAGAGCTTTTTTTCTTTATGACGAGAGATTACAATACAGGGTAGTTTTTCGCACTCGTTTCTTAGGTTGTTTGCACAAAGGATAAGAACCACACGATCTTCTTAGTTTGTGTAGATTATGAGTGGGATGTTCTGGTTCAGTGAAACGATTTCATTCACTCCAACAAATGAGGGCTGAAAGGAGATCCAAACCTTGCAGCAAATGCTGAGGATGCTAAGAAAAAGATAGCACTGGTACATTCATTAGTGATAGTTAATATCATTACCTTCAGAAAGCCCTGCACGTTTGCAGTAAATCGGTTCGTTAAGCATATTGAGTATCAGTATCACGGCGAACAACAGCGTCGCTTCGAAGTAATCGATATACAAGCATAGACATCAGCCTGAAACTGAACATGCAGAGTGAGTGATGTGAAGAAAACGCCTCAACCACACAGAGGGACAGAAGCGTGTCTTCGTGTAAGCGCATGATCGCGATAAACTGTAACGTGCCTTATTTTTCTTCTCGCGAATTGTTCCAATCATCGCGCACTACAAGAGGACGGCACCGTGGGGAAGCTTGCTGAGATGTCTTCTCTGGCGACCTAGGCAAAAGCGGGCAGGCACAACCGAAAATGTCGCCAGAACGTCTCTTAATACGTGTGTACTCACGCTTAGCACACCAGCGTCTGACGCTTTGCGCCAGCACAACACCGCACGAAAGAGAGTCACCATCACAGTGACACCAGACGCGATGACGTCACGGAGCTCGAAGAGCCGACGTCGCACACCTCAGCCTGTGGAATCGCAGTGAAAAACAGGCAGATGAAGTCTTCGTACTGCCACTGTGTCGACGTCGTTTGGTGCATTCGTAGACTACTTCGACATGATGATCTCGGGCACAGCAGTGGCGCGTAAGTGTCACGAAAGGCGAGAGATCACACCGGCGCGACAGCAGCTGGTAAAGAAGCACCGTTGCGTGGCCCGCGAATGCTGACGAACCTAGCGTGATGAGGAGGGATCTGCTTTAGCCACGAACAAGCAAGGCATTGGGTGTTTCTGATCACCTCCATGGTTTGCTTTCCATCGAGTTGCTCGGAAGGTGTCGTAAACCGAGGCGGGAGTAGTAGCTGGTTTTTTCTTCGATGCTGCGGACAACTCACGCTTACAACCGCACACAGTGGTGGTTCAGGGCACTTTCTTTCTTCACAGCGTATGCGCCTTAATTCGTCCTTTTTTTTTTCCAAGTTCTGCTTCAGAATAGTTGGTCCCGCTTTGTGAGTCCACCGGTTAAAAAGGCAATGCTCGGTTGTTTGTGTATTTATTTGTTTCAGTGCGTTTATATATAGGGTATGCAGGAACAGTAATTAGGCTTGTAAAGGAGCTAGGTGTCTTTTTTTATATTGAATAACAAGTCTGAGGAATACTGTAAGTGCAGCTAATTTATAGAGCCATGCTCAGAGCACATGGGGGGCAACGGCAAGACATACGAGTTAGCATCGAGAAAATAACGGACTACTTACCGGAGTACTAAATCCAACTCTGGCCTTTTCAGCGTAGGCTTAGTATGCAGCGCAGTTTTGTTTTTGTCGCCCCTTGTTTGATCGGACTCACGTACACGGCGAGCTGTTATTTACAGTAGGCTAATACAACCGTTTAGTTAAAGTTTAACTTCACGTGTGTATATTCAATTACGTGAAAAGCACTAAGTTTGGTGAAAAAACTAGCACGCAGCAAATAATATGTCCAATATGAATTATGAGATAAGCTACAGAGTTCAATATAAAAATAAAAAAAATATTTTCAGCTTGCTAATTAAGCCTAAGATATGTACCAGCCTGCTCTGTGCTTCATTGTTTATCTTCCAAGCATGTTACACAAGCGTATTCACGTCTAGGCTAGCACGGAATAACATTTTCCACAACAAGCCCACCATGAGGCAGTCCTTGCTAGTTCGCCGTTTCTGCTTTTAATGCTATGACGCGCCTTTATTGGTCATATGGTGTACGAAGGCAAATTCACTTGCTTGATACAGAGTACATGATTACCAGGCCTGTTTAACGTTGTCTCTTAGAGGATGTTTCAGCTTGGTGTTCGGACAGCGAATCCGGCTCCGCATGTTTGGTCAAGGAACCGTGCTGCAATCACTCACTTTCACAACCCGTATGCGATATGCATGCATAAATCATTTAACAGTTGTATAAATTCTTAATGGCATTCTGTAAAAATCAACGTGCTATGGCGTTGACGTCTCCCGCCAAACATTGTGGAACAAAAATACACCTTTTTTTAGGTAGCATATTATAACTATCACCTGCGTTCATTGCAACGAAGAGAAGGATATGTTTTCTTCATGATATCTTCTGTACAGATACACGGTATTGCACAATATAAAGACACCAAGCGTGCCTCCTTCGCCAAGTTATTTTTTAATGGAGCTAACTAAAAATTCGAAAGGCAGTTTGAGTCCGCTACATACACTGAGATAAAAGAATGAAGTGTGGTTGCTGAGCTCCATCTTGGTCGGCTTAGGGGAATATCCTTTGTTTGTACGCCATCAGCTAAATCTGCGGGCGTAACACTAAAAGCGAGTATCTCAACTAACGAGCCAGTATTTTGTGCAGGCTCAACATACTTAAGAGATCGCCGCGAGATCGAGTTGGAGTGATCTACATGAAAACCGTTCCTAATTTCAAGTTGCCACACGCTACAGGTTCGTAATGTTTGGTCAGGTATTATATAGAAGCATACCTAGCGTGCCAGAGTTTAAAGTGGGCACTCGCGTACTCAATCTCGAGAACTTTGGTTCTGCTGAAGACAATAAGGCGGAAATGTGCTTTGTATATAGGTACATTGTATATAGATACCTCTATGTGTATGCGCATGCTATATAGCAACGTAGTTACATAAATTTTCTACTCTTATTATTAGAAAAGGTCAGGGAGTGGAGTGGTTTCTCTGAGAGGCAGATATGTGTAGGCTTATGTAGACAGTGACCTTTGCGTAAAAAGTTCAGGCAATGTGTGGTTATAAAATTTTCACCTCGAAGAAAGAAGAGTACACCGAGAGCAGCCTAAGGAGCGAAATTCTCCCTTACGCGGGACCTAGATGAAGACCACGCGAATGTTTGCCTGAGCAACGCTTTGTACAAAAAGAAAGTTAGAAACATTAAATGTGCGCGTGTGCTGTTCACGTTGCTTATTTCCTAAATATGCTTCATCACACTGTGCGAAGCTGTATTTACGGGCTATGTTCCTGCTTTACACGTAGTAGAGAGACCTGCCTGATGAAATGTTAGTGTTCCCGTACCTACAGAATAATTTTTTTACGTGGTATCAAATGCTCACAAGTACTCCAGACAAAGCGGCAATGATTACAGCTAGCTGGTAGCAATCACTAACTATTTTGGTTGCTATTATTGATTACATTACGGCTCATTCCGAAATATGTAGTTACTTCCTTCGTAGTGGAGGAGTTATAGGATATGGTACCATGTAGAGTTTGCCTAGAGGCGGTAGCAATGAAGTTAGGAATTCCGTACGCGCCTTCGGCGGCTCGAAAGTGCACTGTAAGTAGACCACATAACAAAATCTAACACGTGTTCCTGAGACTATCTGAAATGAATTGAAACGAACGTCGGGACTCGTATGTCACCAACTTCAAACGTGTACACATCCAGCAGAGGAGGTAGCGCACAAGCAAGCCGAGCTCTTCAGCTGATTCCTCTTCTTCGAAGTTTTTGCAAGTTCCCGCAGTTCGTCTAGTAGTCTCCACGTTGAACCTTGCGTGGCTTACGTGCTAGTTTTTGCTAGTGGGTTTGAGTATAGATTCAGCGTTGACTCTACAGTATGGGCAGCCAACGGCGCATCGAGCCAACCGCAAAGTCAATCACCAGCAATGAAGAAGGTCCGGTGCGCGTTCCTTGCGATGACACGGGCCTTAGGTAAGTATCGCCTGCATCGATGGTGCCTGGTCCGGAGTGCTGACACCGTTGTATATACCTGCGCACAAAGAAAGAGAGGAAAAAAGCGACAAGTAGAGTCATCAAACGATACGTTTCTCGCAAGCTACTGTGAATGAAAATAAATGAAGAAGTAGGAAAGAGGCTTTGCCCGAATCGCACTATAGCTTCACACACCTAAGGAACACAATTCTACATCCACAAACTTTTCATCGTCTAACGACCTCATTTATAAAGCTTGCGACATACCTATGACGACTTGAACAAATCATTTTATCCAACTGCTACGGAACAATGAATCGCGCAACCCGACGATATGGTAAATAAATTTGATTCAGATAAATGTAGGCACCGGTTATCATCTTTTTTCTTTAAGGCCTTTGTATACCACCCGTTCGCTGCTACTCTGAGAACTGCTACCAAAACAAATAAAGAAAGATGGATGTCATGTTAGTGGAAATGGGACAGTAAGCTTGATAGCCCGTTATTTCTCCGCCGGACGTTTAATGCTTGAGAAACGCAAAACCCGCTACGGTGGTCTAGTGGCTAAGGCACTCGGCTGCTGACCCGCAGGCCACGGGATCAAATCCCAGGTGCGGCGGCAGCATTTTCGATGGAGGGAAAAATGCTTTAGGACTAAGGTGCTCGTTAAAGAACCTGGGGTGGTCGAAATTGCCGCAGCCCTCCACTACAGGGTCTCTTTAAACCACATGGTAGTTTTGGGACATTAAATCTCCATAATTACTAATATACTGCACGATGCAAGATCTATAAGCCCGCGTTACGCCGCTGCCATGACCACTTCACGCGTCTTCGGTGTGTGCAGTGTTCTTTAAAATCGGTATCTTGAGGTGGCACCTGTATATTACGCCCAGTGAAACGAAGACTCTTATGGTATTGACACTTGAATAAGTGGGAGATTGATTGATTTACCAAGTGAGTAGTGGGCTCACGTAACAAATGCTAATTGTATGCCGCTTTCTTAATGCGCTATTTAAAATCTCGAACGTCCTGGAAGGGTTTGTACGTGCTTCCGATGCTGCTCGAGCACCTTGATTGATTGATTGATATGTGGCGTTTAACGTCCCAAAACCACCATATGATTATGAGAGACGCCGTAGTGGAGGGCTCCGGAAATTTCGACCCCCTGAGGTTCTTTAACGTGCACCCAAATCTGAGCACACAGGCCTACAACATTTCCGCCTCCATCGGAAATGCAGCCGCCGCAGCCGGGATTTGATCTCGGGACTTGCGGGTCAGCAGCCGAGTACCTTAGCCACTAGACCACCACGGCGGGGCTGTTCGAGCACCTTGCCCATTGCTCATATATGCCCACCAGGAAGTTAAGGCACTTTTGTGTTTCCTCAGGACTACGGAGCGTGTGTGAACGCCTTTGGCTATTGTATGGTGCAACAGACACATACACGGCAGTGCATACATTGCTCATTAAATTCTTTCCTACCATCTTCTCTTTCTCACCTTTCTAATCTCCTTTCTCAGTCTACGAAACATATTTCTGGTTAACCTGCCTGCATTCTTCCTTTATAAGTACAACGAACATTCAGATAATTTTAATGCCGATGTTCGAGTCCATCTGTCTATGCTAAAATAAGCGAAAAGCAGCGTGGATTAAACTGCCTATTTACTTTTGTTTTTCTAAAGCACTGCCTTAAGCCCTCCTCGCAACGGTGAACGAAGACGAGTAGCAAGAGGGGCACCATAGGAGTTCCCCATTCCTGCACACCTGGTCTCTGGGGGGCCTTTCCTTTTGATTAAGCTTTTCTGTCTAGAAGGAAAAAGGTAAAAGGAAAGTTTACAAAAAAAAAAAGAAAGCAGGGAGACGGAAACGACACGAAATTAGACGAAAGCACGACGCAGCGCTTATGGGACGACGAGCGAGTAATATACATTTTCTCATGAAACGTACTTTCAGTTTCAATTTTATATCTTTGTTTCCGACGTCTAGTGCCGTCGCGGGATAAAACTGGGCCGTCTTTCGTTGAAGCAAGGCAGGCGCTGCATGCGTAGGCGAAGGAAAAGCAGAACGAAGACTCACACACGCTGACAAACTCGAATCGCGATATGAGTTTTGCTGGAAGAAAAAGAAAAAAAGAACTACACTGGCCAGAGTCTATCTGGGAGCCCTCAGAGGGTCGTCATTTCTTGAGTCAATGTTGCGCAAAGTTTAATGAGAAAAAGAAAAAGAAAAAGAAGAAGAAGAAAAAAAGAAGAAGAAGAAAAGAGTAGACGATGAAACAAAAGCAGCATCGTAGCAAAAAAAATAAAGAAAGAAACGATGTTACGACGTCGCCTATACGAGACGATCAGCGCTCTCTTGAGGTTCCATCACAGAGGACATGTTTTAACGGAAGCAACAAACATGGTTACTCTGTTTTTTTTTCGTTTCGTTTAATCTGCGAAGCTTCTACTTGCATTCATCTACCTTATCCCAATCTTTTCTCAAACGCGCCACTTTCCCGTCCTATAGGCGTGCGTTGGTTACATCGTCCCGCAGGAAGACCACAGTGTCGCCATACATGGCGGGGCCACTTTTAAGGAGCACCCACAGCGCCTTCTGGTGACCGTCGCTGTCATCCGATCGTGTACGCCCGCTATCATTACTGGAGAAGCCTTCCCCCACTCGCTTCGCGAAAACAGTAAATGCTTTCTTATTTCGCCGCTCGATCCCGAGTGGCCGCGAAGCGATGGGAACGAATCACTCGCCAAAGTCCGAAAAAAAGCTGATGCTTACTTCCGTCCTTTTACATCTTGATTCTAGATGCCCGGCTCGATATGTGTTGAGGTTCTATATACCATATATATCAAGAGGTACTATTGACTGAAGCGGAAGCTCTTTGTCTATCTGATATTGGGGCGTTTTCTAATAAGAGATGTCAAAAAGTGACGCAAGATTCCAGGCGTCGAAAGGAACAAGCTATCACTTTGGTGGCGAATATGTAGCTCTCAGTTTCTACCTAACCAACATTGAATAATGGGTCCTGTTGCATGTATGGGGCATGCGGTGTCCTAGCGTGAAAAATATTTGTCATCTCCTCAATTTTTTCATTAGATTTCTGGCACTGTTAACACATGTCTAATTGTTTTTTTTTGTGCTTTGCTCATGTGTTTTTTAGGTCCTTGTATTTTTCTGAGGTAGGCCTATAGATAGGATGTACCAGTCGGTTTTGCTGAGAAGCGTTTTAGTTGCTCTGTTCGAATACACTACGACTGGCATGGTATACATACAATTTATGCGACGTTATAGATGAAAGATATTACGCATACACAGAACTTTGTACATAATAATACTCCTGACAGCTAATATAAAGCGTGGTACCAAAACTTCACCCGCTCATTCTTTCCATAGGTTACCATAACTAAAATCACCCCATTAGAGGGACTTCAACGAGTGAGATATTTCAGAGGAAGATGTCTTATTGATAAGAATTCAGCAAGTTGTTACATTATTTTCAACCATTTCACAGACATTTCAATGCTGTCAGCAAGCAATCTTCCACAGAAATTTCTGCTTTAATATAGCTCTGCTAACATACTGTGTACGGGCAGGTGAACCCAGGAGAGCATAGGCAGACATGTATCTGTCGATAAAAACATCAATCAAAGTACACCCCTCCATCTAGTGATTTGTGTATGGCATTGAACCTGGGCTCAAGTTTCTAATGTGTAAATACTTTCTTCGTGTGGCTAACAACATGCATGGTGTACGGTTATGTTCAAAGCTTCGAGAGTTGATTGTCTGTCTCGATTGGCAGGGCTTAAAGCGAGCGCACGACACTTTAGAGACGGGGGAATTATATACCTCAATAAAGCCTGGACAATTGCCGATCAAATGGCTTCGTCTAATCGAAAACTGGCAGTTATTAACAACATGGTCGCTACGTAAGGCTTACTTTTTGTCAGCTATAATTGCTACGTCGTTAGTACTGTCCAGACCTAATGAAAAACTCCTAATCTCGATGCTAATTCTTTCTCCTGATTGCCGCATGAATGCAGGTTATCTCGAACAACGAGCGATTCATGAGGTAAAATTTCACCACGTCAACGTGTGAATAATTAATTACGTGGAATATTGAGTACACATCAAAGAGTGCATTGTTTACGCTACAACGCACTGCGTTGCCGATTGTTTAGCGACTCGTGGAGCTCATATAGCCTATTCGTAAAGTTTTCAGGGTTGTTTTCGCAATCTAATACTCGCATAAGGGCGTCTCTGTATTCATCATAATACGTGCGAAATGCCACAATGCCTGACTCGTACGAAAATTTCGTTGGACAAGTTTGAACCATGCGCTATAGCTCCCGACAAGTTTTGTTTGCGAAAACACTTTGTACGCTTAGAAGTAAAATATCACGTGTGGGTTTGCGCGAACGTAACACACACAGAGGCAACTAACACCACCATCCGCTGTCGCACTACATCTCACTGTAGGCGTCGACGTGTCGATTGGGCGTCGAAGATGCCCGCAAACGGCGACTTCAAACCACGTGGAAAGCCTCGCTGCACTTCTTCGCAGTATCTTCTTGAAGTATCGTCCACTGCCTTCGCAAGTCAAACAACGAGCGTGTCATCGTATCGACCAACAACGGAATGAGGATCACACACACGCAAGGCTTCTCCCAACTACACTTTCTCGTACGGCTGCTCGGCGCAGGCGTTACGAAGGGAAGGCAAACCTGAACTCTCCGTCGTGCTAAGCGGACAATGACAGCGCGAAGCATCGGGGCAGATGAAAGAGGGAAAAGGTGTAGATTTTCGTCTTGGCTCCGCCTTGGCGCGTAGCCACAGCGCAATCGATGGGAGACGTCATGTCCGAGGCGCTTATGAGCGGACATCGGGCGCCCGACGGCGGCGGAACGCGCTCTGTCGCCTTGTCACGTGTACCACCTGCGTGTTTGCACTGCGACCGAGGCGACCCACGCGAGGCGAGTACATTCCCGTGTATCGCGGTGTTCCTCGAGATACAACGACCGTGCACCTTGAGATAGCAGCACCCCTGGCCCTCCCTTTCCAGGGAAAGAAAAAAAAAGCAAGGGAGCCACATTGACGACGTGCATCCCTCTCGCACTGGTGTTTCTCTTTCTTTCTTTCTTTCTTTCTTTCTTTCTTTCTTTCTTTCTTTCTTTCTTTCTTTCTTTCTTTCTTTCTTTCTTTCTCTCTCTCTCTCTCTCTCTCTTTCTTTCTTTCTTTCTTTTTCTTTCTTTTTTCTTCCTTTCTTCCTTTTACCTCTATCTCTTTGATAATTATTTATCTATTTCTTTCTTTGCCACTCTTCTCTTCTATTATTTCTTCCCCACTTTCTTTTGTCTAGCCTTTCTTCTCCGCTTTGCTACCTTTGCGTTCTGAATCCCGACAAGCCCTCCTTTTCCTTCGCCGCCCCTTTCCCCCCAGAAACACCACTTATTCACATTTTGCGCTTAGTCTTTTCTCTAACGGCTGCTTCTGTCATATTAGGACGTTTCTCTTCACTCCTTATTCTCCGACATCCCTGAGTCTTTGGACGTGTACACCACTCGCGTTGCTTCTCTTCCTTTTCAGGTTCGCGTGTTTTCTTTTGTTTTTTTTGTCCTTTTGTTCGCGCTTTTGTTTTTCCTTCTTTGCCCCGGTTCTCGTGGCGGGACAAGTGGCGCGAGTCCCGAAGACGAATGGTCGCCGAGTCTGGCTCATTGAAATTTATGGTCGCCTCGAAGAGGGTGAAAGCAAGGTGTATATAGGGTAGTGGGAGTTTCGGCGCTAGCTTTACTTCCAGGTGGCTTCATATACTGGCACACTTATGTGCGTGCGTGCGCGGGTGGCTGAATTGGACCTCGCTCGCAGCTGCCGCCGTGTCTGCTGTTTACATGCCAAGCCATAGCGACCCCCTCCCTTTTTTTATTCAAGAGGAAAGGAGGAATGGTAGTGGTGGAGGGGTGGTTTGATGTAGCGCACTGCAATATTCTGAGTGCTTTGCTCTTTTCCCCGCCATCCAGGAATCCAGCGTGTCGCTCTGTCTCGGCAGAATGAGCTGTCACATTGCGCGCCTTTCGTGGTTTTCGGGCGGAGTGTTTGATCGGAAAGTAGCGACGACGTAGCACACCGCGCAGTCACTTGCATCGCGAACGATTGTCTCGAAAGAAGAGAAGAACGCAAAGGGTAATCGATACTTTGATGCGGGAGCCACGAGAAGCCTTTTTTTTTTGGGGGGGGGGGGGGGGGGGGGTTGTTCCAGGCGTCTTGCACTGGCCAAGGGGCCACTACGGTGTTCTGTAACACCAAACTCAGCTGATCGCAATTTTCATGGCATACAAAGCTCGAGAAAAAGCCAAATATTTCTCAATCTGAGTGCTATAATAGTGTAATTTAACTGCTGACATTTTGTTAAACGTACACCTGACTTCTATATTCGGGTGATGGCCGTTGGTGTACACCTTAATATGTCATTCCTATAATCATCAGCTTATTTCATGTCTGTAGAATTGCTCACAAAGAGCCAAGGGTAAGCAGCAGCTGATTAAATTTGATGACGGCTATGCATGGTAGACATTTTTTTTTACAGAAAAAGCTGTTATGACTTCACAACAACGGTCATGTGTGCCGTAGTTATTCACCATGGCCACCTCCGGTGTCCTTAATCAGTATCGCACGAAATAAGAACCGAGTAAATGAAAAACACCAAAAGCCCCTAGGGATTTGAACCCGGTTCTCCTCAGTTTCAGCCTAGTATTTTACCACAAAGCCACACTGGCGCTTGAAGCTCTACTCTAAATTGACGTTAGGCAGGCTTGATGTTGGGAAAGGAATCGCGTTATTAAAAGTAATAAATCGTTTTCGAACAGCAAAGAAACAACCAGGTGTCACACAATGCGAATGGCGTAATGAGTGGGTCCTCAATTGCTCCAACCCATTGCTAAAGCTTGAGGTATAATTGTTTATCTTCGTTAGCCCAACAAAATAAAATTACGTTAAATTTATTGCAACTCTGTAGCAGGCACCATGCATCTCCGAAGAATGAGGACGGATGGCATAGTGAATGCCTCCTTACTACATGAAAATTATGATGATTAATGACATAGTGGGTACCCAGCAACTGTGCTTGCAGCAATTACCCAAAGAGGGTTTAAAGGATCAGTCCACAGGCTCCAACTTTTATTTACACCCCTCAAAAAAGCTCGGCAATTCGTATAATAGACTACGTGATCACGCTTTCCGAATATTACAGCGCTGCTCTCCTCGCAGAGGCTCCATTTCAAAAAAAACGATCCCCGTGCTTCTTTCCTACGCCTGACCAAGCTTCCTATCGCGTTCAGTGACGCAAAGTCACCGATCAGTGACTTGACGTAGCAAGCAGCTCATCGATTCGGCTAAACCAGTCACGGCGATGGGTTATACCTTCCCTTCTCTGTGGGCAAGAAGGGTGGCGAGGCAGTGCGAAAATTTGAAACCAGCTGAATGCGATGTTTTAACCCCTGTAACTGCCTTGATATAGCGTGTATTCGCAAAATTAAATATAATGATGGCTATGCACCGTAGGTATGT